>OMNV01009638.1:89715-109586 GCA_900303265.1 Brotula barbata
TCACGGTGAACGAGCGGGCGGCGTGAACGCGCGCAAAGGAAGGAAGGAGCTGAGGCAGATCAGTCGCCAGCGGAGCCCGAGACGGCGGATGAACGGAGTCGAGCGTGCGTCGTGTGTGCGCCCTTGTCGTTTTTGCAGAGCCCAAACCTGCTGAGAAATGATGCTCAAACTCGTCCATCTCCTCGGAGTGCTCGTCTGCGGCAGTCAAGGTAGGACCACGAGTGTGTGTGCGCGTGTGTGTGCGTGTGAAACGTCAAAGTCCTCAGGCTTGGTGACTTTGAGGATAAGTTGGGTGTATTTGCTATCGTGATCTGCAGCAGGGAGAGCTGGAGCCTGCTGTAGAGAGCGAGAGGGAGAGAGAGAGAATAAGGGAGAGTGTGTGTGTGAGTGAGTGAGGGAGAGAGAGGGCTAGATTGTTTAACTGGACGTTGTTTTATAGTTGGAGCACGTCTTGCAGGGGGCCAGAATGCTTTCTCGCTGAAAAAGGGGGGTTATGGGTGGAGAGATCCACACTCTCTGGGTGCAAAAACTCATCGTCGTCTTCATCACATGGCGCGATGAAGATGGTTTTGCATAGACCGGGGCATCCTGCACGTTATGGCACTGTAGTGCTGATGGTGAAATCTGGCGCTGCGTCCGTCCTGGTTTGATCTGAGGAAAAAACGAGGGATGTCGCTCAACTCCAAGTGCCATCGCAGGCTGCGCAGAGACGATCGCTGCTCCTCCACTCCGCTGTTTTGCTGTCGCGTGAATAAAAATATGAGATGGTGGAACGCATCGTTCAGCAGAGACGGTGGAATATAACACCGAGCACACCGAGAGGCTTGTAAAAGTTTGGGAATATGAGCTCCATGTCTGACAGCAGCGTGCCACTCCATCGGTAATTGGGTTTCATGCGCACCTGATCTCTGATAGTGGAGAGGTGATTATGTTGCGAGCGCGCGCGGGCGTGTGTGTGTGTGCGCGCGCGCGTGAGTGTATGTGTGTGTGAGAGAGATGTCAGCTTCAGAGAAACGCTGATTGGAGGCGCTTAGACTGGTGTCCTTTGGTTGTCGCTGTGTTTCCGAACTGAGTTCTGGTCAGCGAAGCGCGTCGCCGAGAGAGTTCCGTGCACTGCAAAAACACACACACACACACACACAAACAGACGCACCCTCCTCAGTTTCAAAAGCGCTCATTTAAACATTTCTCCGAGGGGAAACGAGTCGGCTGAGTCCCACAGCAAAAACACATTCCAGCCAGACAGATATTGACGTTCAGATCGACGCAACAAGTTAATTTCCGTCGAGGAGACGACGCGTTATCTCAGCCCCCGAGACAGAAACGTTCCGAGAGTTTAAGGATTAAAAACTGAATTCCAAGTCTCAGTAGTTGTTGGGTGTATATTTTTTTGCAGCGTGGCCACACTGGCTTGCTGGCGCACAACGGCAGGTGGGGGTAGAGCGCTGTAAAGGGGTGAAGCCTCCATCAGCCGCCGGTCATCTCAGCGCGCACGCAGGCAACATACTGCCTTGCTCAAAGTCCCTCAAGGCAGTGGTGCTCCAATTAAGACTTCTGGCCTAGCTAGGGGACTTGGATGAGGGTCTAAATGGTCCCACAATAGAATGGAGTGAAAAGCCAAAAAAGAGTCCCATTTTACTTCAAATGAGCGATTTTTCCGACTTGGAATGTAGAACAGGCAGCAGCTTTTACATGCTTTGTGGCAAATATAATATGGATAATATACAATTGAAATACTACCCCCCCTTCCCCTCACTCCCCTCCCGTACTGGTGTCAGGCTTGACGATGTGATGTTGGAGAAATTGCTTCCCCGAATACGAGGCCTGAGACTGGTACCAGTTTAAGATGATGCTGGAAATATAGAATGGAGAGTAATGTATTGACCGATTGTTTTCAACAACATATGTTGTTGTTGCAGCCAGCAATCAATAGCGTGATGCATTGTGTTTTCATACACTTCCACAGCAAGGTAAAACAGAGACACAGTGTCCTGTATTTGAGTACCAGTAAGCCCCCACTGGCATATGTATAGCTTTCATTTGTTGCAGCACTCTTACATCACCCATGCCACCAATTTCCATTTTCTTATCGTGCTTTACATGGTAGCAAAAATCTGCGTGATAGATTAGACAATGTAGAGATTTTGCTCTGATGTAAATAACCAAGCTAGTGTAGAATTGATGAGCAAAGACGGCCGTAGTCTCAGGTCCACAATAAGATGGGTAAATCTGAAAATGCTTCTTTTTTTTCTGTTCCACTGTCCACACAAACAGCATTTTCATCCATCAAAAAAAAAAATCAGTTTTTCTATTGTAGTGTCGATAAAGTTAATGGAGGGTTTTGAAAATGCTGAGGCTGCATGACTGTCCCGGGATACTGGATTTGACCAAAACAAACATTGAGGTGATAGAAATGAGTCTCATTAATGTGGACGTCCATTGCCTTGTTGAGGTTGAAAATAGTTTTGTGAGTCAAAACAAAAAGCTCGACACAAATCATGCAGTCTACGGTTCATGATGAGGGGCTGAGGGTTGAGAGGTCAGCCCAGGTGCTCCGCTGCTACCAGAGCAACTCTATGCACATCTGCTGTTCTTCCTACTTTAACTCCTGAAGGAAAACATTTGCTTTTGAAGTCCCAACTCATCCGGTGTTGTACTTGAGTGTGCGCCCTTGAAGGTTTATGTGTTTGGCTTTTGCCGAGCGGCATAGGAAAATGAATTATGTGCTCGCTATGGCTCACTCGAGACGCACCGATGTGATGTTAAGTGTCGTAATTAAGATATTTCTCCGTATCTCAGGGGGAAATGTCAGCGGCTCAGGGTTTAGAAGATTTATGCCCCTGTGCTTAAGTGTCTCTCATTGCACCCTGAGCCCGGGTTTAAGCATGTGTTTGAGGTTTGCGCATGTCCTGTACTGCACACAACCTCGTAACCCAGACAAATGATTTATCATCGAGTAAATATTTACTAAGGTGCTGGTTCTGCTGATTTCTCACCCCCCTATTTTTTCCAGAAATCACACCACTACGCTAGCAGAACGCATACACTTCTGTAAATTCTTTGCCCAGAAAGTTTACGCCCGCCTGTACTTGAGTGTTGTGCAGCCTCTTTGATGTCATGCAACACCGGTCCCAAAGTCCTATTAAAGCCATGCAAAGCTGTTCACAAAAGAAATGGCCTGTGTCTTGGTCCTGCAAGGTGGAATTGATTGCATTATTTGATTAATAGACTACGAAGGGGAGCGCATGTATAGAGAGCCAGTGTGTGTGTATGAAAATGGAATCGCCCCTCGAGGCAGCCGTGTATGAGAAATCAATTTAAGGAACGAATAATGTCAGCAGGCCTCTGAGTTGTACAAAGGGCAATCTCAGTGTTATGGATATGCTATTTATTTGCCTGCAAGCTTTTGATTTCTCACACTTACCCTTAAGCACCCAAACCCAAGTTTAGACTTAAGCCAGCAATTGGTGAACTGCATGTCAGATCAGACAAGAGTTTTAAACAGCTGGACACATGGGGAAAAAGGACTGCCAAGCATTCATGCTACTGAGTCACAATGAAATGGCTGAATGATATACTTTACACTTAATTGCTGGTCTACTGTTGAATTGTATTATTAAATAGTAGGTGAATTACACCTTGTAACCACATCTGGTTTAAGCCACTCCATTTAGACCAAAATGTTTCTCAATCTGTATGTCAGGCCGGGCAACGTGCTGGTATTGACTCACGTGAAGGTGCGTGTTTTTGCAGCATTGTCATCAAACAGTATTTTCTCATTACAAAATTGAATTTGCTGAAATGAAATGCAAAGCAAACATATGACATAATTTATGAAAGGAAAGTAATCAAGATGGAGTCTGAGCCAAGTAACAGAGCTGAAACTCATTTAGTTCCTAAATTGGGTGCCTCATCAGTGATATGGATTATGGTTCGGCATAGAAAACCGAAACGGTGATTGCACAGAAACATATATGTTTGAAGATTTGCACGTGAGGAATGATGGCCCTGGATGCCTTCGCTAAAGCCAAGTGCTACATGGTTTAAATTCTACAGGTTTCGTTTCTATGTTTCTCATGGGTCAGTGTTTATGTTCTTAATAAAAGTTACTAAATTTAATACGGAAAGAAAATACCACCATATCGTCATGATGTCAGTGTTGTGAAAAACAGTAGCTGGGTTGCTTGGTGGTCCCAGACACCGATAAGGGGCAATGAATGAATGAATGAATGAATGAATGAATGAACTAACTTCAGAACCTTTTTGAGTCTGTCAGCTGATCTACATTTCTTTTCAATTCACTGAAAACTCACCTACACATGCTTATTTCATTGCAAAGAGCAGAGATCAGCGGTAGTACAACATCCCAAAAGAAGTGAACTTTCATCCTCACGGGGACTGAGCTCACAGCTCAATTAGAAGGATTATGAGCATAGATAACCAGACAGCGGCAGTTAATGGTGTCTATTTATGGTTATTGGTTGAAGTGATGACACATTTTTTGGCCGTAGAGAAACCGTATTATTTTAGGGGAGACAATATTTCTACAATTTACAGCAAGTGAACATTTGTCATGTTTTTCAAATAGTCAGCCATTTGCTATCCACGTAACAAAAACAGCTTGTTCAGGAATGCCCTGTGCCAACCTCCGTCTATTTTTGCTCAAATTAGCCATTATTATTGTCTAAGTGACTAATGTTCTCCTCGGGCAGTCTCTTCAAACTAGAAGCCAAGAAAATGTAGATCTGCTAAGCAGTTGGGGCCTCATTTTTACAACGTTTGGCATAGCTCATTATATTCTATATTCTGAATCCCAAAAAGAGAAAATTGGAAAGGGCGGAGGAGGAGCGATAAGCAACGAGAAGATTCACACAGACAGAGGAGGGAGGGTGAGATTATGTTTAAAAATGCATTCAATTCAAGTGAATCTGATTGCATCTAGTTAAATTGCATTTCCAGAGATTGAATCTCACTCCATGGAGTCGCACTGTGCCAAAATTAATAAAATGTAATTGAATCCTGTCGAGATGGAATCAAATTAGGCCAGACTGACTTGATTGGAGGAGGCAGCTGCTGCATGTTTTGGTGTGCTCCTCTGGGTTTCTCGATTGTTATACATCGGTTTGGTGTGAGCCAAGCAGGAGACCCTTTGGCTCCCTCTCACGTGTGTCCTGCCGGTTTAAATGGCAGTCAAACTAGCAGGCTAATAGGCGTTGCCTGGGTGCCAGGACGAGGACAGAACAGTTGGGATAGTGGCTTCCTGACAGATGGATTGAGGAAAGTGCTGCTAATGTGGCCTTTCTCACTCTTTCTGTCCCTGCACTGCTGCTCACTTCATTTGTGTAACTTGTGCTGCACGCTCACACACTCACACAAACAGGCACTCACACACAGTCAGAAGTCGCAGTCTGCTCATCCTCACATCCTCACATGGGATGCAGCACTGCTGATCTGGGGCTTTCTTTCAGTTTCAGGCATCGGTAGGCATGATTAAATGAAAAACAGAGGGATGAGAGAGTGGTAGAAGAGCTTCAGAACCGCTTGACTGGGTTGTTCGTTTTGAGTGACCCACTTACATCAGATTAATGAGATTGAAGTATTTGGCTTTGCTCCAGAGTGCGTTGATATGTATCCAATGTAAATGGCAGGAAAAGTTATGTGAATAGCGTTGTGGATAGACGAGTGAGTTAGGTTTACACTGGAGAGTGTGGAAAACCCAAGATGAACCTTCAGCGACGTAACCCAGGTTTGTGATGGATGAGAGTTGTCTGATGTCAGAGCATCCAAATTTGGCCCTTAAATTGAGGTGAGAGGTGAGATGAACAATTGTTGTGACCTTCTAGCCCTGTCAGTCAATAAAGACATAATATAAAAAAATCATCATTCAGTTTTTGTAGAGAAAAATTGGGGATTTGAAAGATCCGTAGGTTGTTGTTTCCAGAGATCATCAATTGGCCATCATTTGTTGTGTTGTGTTGTGCTAATCATGTCACTAATCATGAAGATGATGTTGATGTGGTAGGAAGATTTCCAAATCATAATACCAGTGTAGCAGAATACGCCATAGCTCAGAATCGCTTTTCTTTCTGCCTATCTTCACGTCAGGGTGTTTAAAAATGTGGTTTGTGTGGTATAATCCGAAAAGACACACAGATGCACACTGGTGATTATTCATATTTTCATGTGGGAAATGGTTGCTTTATGGGGTTTATGATTGTGCCATAATATTCATAAAACAGACTGGGCATAGAACGACAAAAACAAAGGCAATTGAGGACGTTGAGGTCAAAGACATTGAGGTCAAAGCTCCTTTTCTATCTCCATTTCATCATTTTTCCTAATGCGTTAAATAAAAATCTTGATGGTTTTCAAGTGCAGGAGTACCTGTTGAACGTCCATCGGACAGGCAGCAAAAACAGTGTGAAAAATGAAATGTGAAACCAGTAACAGCAGGTGGATGTTGGTAATCGGCTGAAACACACACAGATGACGACATTAAACATTAAAGTTGAAATCAGCACCATCAAATACAATTAATGAGAAGAAGCGTTTTGCTGTCGGATGGATGAATCTGAAAAAACAGACTCCAAATAGGCCCCGTGACCTGTTGAAGCATAGATATGATAACCCCTTTCGATTCAGTCAGTGTGTAAAGAAATGTGTGAAAGAGATTTCTAAAATGTCTGTCAGATGCCACAGTGAAATATGAGTACTTCAGCATGGGAAGCAGTGGAGGAGTACCAAACCCACTGACAAAAGAACTCTGGACACATGACTGGGAAGGTAATAGCATAGATGTCCGTTCTGAAGTAGACATATGACAGGGAGGAGTGGCTTGCTGACAGATGGATGGACAGCTAAATGTGCAAACGTTTAGATACAGTTAGGACCGTACTGAAATTGAGCCATCTATTGACTGCTTAAGAAAGGTATTTTTCAACTTCTCCCCCGCTGGATCTGGGCCATATGCCGAATGAGCATTAGTTAGTGGAGCTGTACAGCCTCGTGAATATCTGCATGGTCCATCACGGTGATTGAGAAGGGAACTAATGCTAATTGTAGCTGTGCTTGCTAGCAGACACTAATGCGAGAGGGCTGTAGGCTTCTGAATTGATTTTCCCACCGTCTGTCACATGGCCCAGCTTTAATACCTCAGCCCTGCTATCGATATGATCAGACGAGCCAGCCTTTATTACAGCCAGCACTCTCCGATTCTTCCGCGTAAGCTCGTGTGCGCTGTCTAGATGCAAACCTAATATCTGACACCTTTAATGGCTTGTATCAGTGTGCATCCTGGTTGTCTGGATGTCGTCCGAATTGTGATCGGAGCCCAGGCGGTGGGAAATGACACCGTTCAAGCCCCCACTCCAGTTACTATCCAAATAAAATTTCATTATCCACAGTATTTTTTCCGATGGGTCAATTTGAGTTTTAACCAAGTCATATTTCAATGAGATATCTGTACTTTAACTCAAATATAACTTTGAGCTGCTCCACCGCTCACATGCTTTTACAGCCAGATGCGTGTGACAGAGATCCGATCGCAATGCTGTGGCATCCGGCAGATTGGATAGCATTCAGATCACAGTGTGTTCTGTGGTGTAATGTGGAACCTTGTCATCTGGTCAAAGTACTATCTGGATAACGAGAGCGCACATTAAAGCAAGGTGTAAAATTCAATCTCACTAAACGTGGGATGTGGGAAAATTTAAGCGAAAATCACAGTGTGTTCTCGATATTCTGTAACTCTTCACCAGTGTATTTACTCTCTACTCTTTTTTTGTGTTTTTGTTTTTGTTTTTTGTCCGTGTGTGAGGGGTATTCGCTGTTGAATTGTGTCCCACTGTATTGTGATACCTGGGCATCCATCCATCCTCACATGGGGCTCTTTGCCTGTCATCCCTGCTGGTTAATTAAACCAAATTGTGATTGATGGACTCTCAGGCGAATTGCGTGTCGGCCCAGTTACTGACCCACGCGAGGAGATCAAACCAGCTGCCAATCACGCGCCATAGTCTCTGACGGTCTCAGAACCAGCTGCTGAGAGGGAGCCTATAATGATGAGCCCGACTGCTAAAGCACACCAGCAGGGACGGTGATTGCAGGATGCCTCAAGTTGGCCACTGTCCTTGTAGAATTGGATCTGCTAGGAAGTGATGCAAAAACTGTCTTGAACAGGATCAGTCCACTCAGATTTCTTGCCCAGTTGCCAATATCCTTGTTTATGTGAGGCAGTGCTTGATGAGGAATAGATGAGGGGGACCGGAGCAACAGATGAGGGAGAAAACGGGGTAAGAGGATGAGGGACACTTGAGATCTCGTTGTGCTGCTGTGGAATAGCTCGCAGTGAGGCCAAACAGTATCTGCTCTCCTGATTGCCTCTCGATGCCAGCCAATCTTCAAACAGAATCTCCTAATGCAGTGTGGGCCAGCTTGTTTTTCTTTCTATCTCTTCTCACCAACGCCTCTGTCCTCTCGTCTCGCCATCTTTCACGTTTGTTCTTTCATTGCTTTCTCTCTTCGTCTTGTGATCCTCCCACGCCCATCTCACCACTGGGGTTTGTAGAAGAAAGATATCCTGCTCTCCCATACGTGGGAAGCTTTTCAAGCAGCACCCGTGCTGTTTGCAGTGGAAGCTAATGATGTTTGTTATTGTCACCCGAAAAAAGTAGTTGAAACAAGTGGATTTCATGTTATTTGCCTTACCTCTCCGCTGCAGCTACATGCAAGTGTCAAGTGCAGGTCTTTCTGCAAGCCGTGTTACCTTTGGAAGAAGCACTGTTGGTTTTTCAAGCAGCCATGGGTGCACAAGGCAAACCGGGGGTGTGTTTTTAATTACTTATTACAGCTGCAGAACTTTCCATCTCTTCTAGTTCCCTGGACTGTTGGCCTACTCCCAATGTGGGTGCACTGGGAGTGTTGTCGACCCACCCACCATCCAGACTTATCAAGGACGTGCACCTCTATGGGAGTACACGAGTGATCTCCGTGTAATTAAGGAACCTGTTTTATCTTTATTTAGACTGGATGATTAGCCACTTTCCCCATGTGTCAGATTCACAGTTTCTTTTAAGTTTTCCATGTCCTCATCCTTGATAATGATGGTAATGTTTGCAGATGGACATGACCTCCTCTGTTTTCCCACATTTCTGTCTTTGCTACAAACATGAAGGGCGGAAGAGAATGAGTGGAAACGCAAGGAATATCTGCGGAAAGAGCGCTCGTGTTGCTGATCCTTTCATGTGAATGTATGGGCTGCAGGGCTTGAGTCTTGAGAGAATCTTGTGATTCCACGGCATGCACCCATGTCCATGTTGCCAGCAGGTCCTCCGTGATAGAGCGCGGCTGTACCATAGCAACAAAAATCATACAAGTTGCTTCCAATCAAGAAAAATTATCAAATGGGTAAAAATGGAGAAAGTTATAACTCAAATTTTCAGTTTTAGCCAGTGTTACATTATGTAGGGAGATGCCTTGTTTCCAACTGTCAGCTGTCAAACCACACACATTTGAACTAAAAATGAACATTGCATTGTAGTACAGTACATAGTACTTTATTGATCCACATAGGGAAAGTATTTCGCTTCATTTAACTCATCCTAACTATGAGGAGCAGTAGGCAGCACTCGCATGCACATACACACACACACACACTAATGCCTGAGGACCAACTCCAGATCTTCCGCCTAGTGCCTTTGTCAAGGGCAATGGCAGGAGTGATTAGCCTGACGTATATGTTTTTGTGAGTGGCGGAAACCGGAGCACCCAGAGCAAACGCATGCAGACACGTAGAGAATGTGCAAACTCTACACTGAAAGGTCCAGGACTCAAACCTACGACCCTCTAGCTGTGAGGAGACGGTTATGCCCAAACAAGAGTGTTTATAGTTAGTGAATCATGTGCTCGACCAGTGTTTTCCCATCTCAGCTGATAGTCATAAGTCTTGCCGCCTTCATGAGTGCCAGTAACCGTGATGGTAGTTAAAATCAACTCATCCAATTTTTGCTGAAGTGTTAACATTAGTGATAGCACCAGCTAACCTATCTAATTTGAAACAATGGCACCAGACTGCACAACAAGGCAGAATGGCAGGTGACGCTCTGATTGGTTCAATTCATGTTCGGCCCAAAACACGCCCACGATTAATTAGGAACCTGCATACTGCCCCTTTTCACTACCCCTTTGCACCTTACTGTGCGCCTTGATATCGCCCTGTCTAAATAGCTAAATAAACTTGGACATGCCCCAAAGTGGTGGGCGCTGTAGTCTGCCAGACCACCATCGCCATAGATCGTCTAAATAGGGCCCTGAAAGTAGACAATAAAGGGACATTTGTACCACGACACTACCCATGTTATTTATTTTGGTCAAATCGGATCATATGATGGGATGACATCATACATCAGTGTTTTCGAATGTCTCTGTTATCCACCCTTGAGAGCATTTCTGAAAAGCTTAAAAACTTGGGGAAAAAAAGATGCGTTTTCAGTTTTATTCAGCTATGAGATTGGACAGCCTTTGTGTCGGGGACACATTTATGACTTAAAATTGTATATATATAGTATATACTATATATACTGTATAGGTCATCAGATCATTAGCTATAGAGATGGATCCACTGTTTCTTCAGCATGTATTTTAGAAGCCAGAGGATGTATTTTAGGATTTTACCATTGCACAATTTTTGGCTACTTATCACAGAAGGATGCAGCTCACAAAAGTGATGTCCCCTTTGAAATATCTATTGTACTGGTTACAGAACTTTTTTTTCTTTTAAAACTTTTTAACAGAACTGGATTAAATTTCTTGGAGCACACTCCGTTGTACGAACAGTGCATTCCAGCAGTAGATTGCACCAGGAACCAAGATTACTTTTGTTTCTCGCCGCTATTCATCCATCCTGTAGCCTGGAGTTTGGAGTAAGCGACCAAAGAAATGATAGATCGTCTCGGCACTTGAGGCGAAAGCCACTGCGGCAGACGTGGAGAAACATTGCAATGCAGCTCGTCAGTCAATAAGCAACAAGCAGCTTGGCTGAAAGCTGCAACAGGGATGCAGTACTGGTTGTGGCAGCTCTCGCCTTAAGGAAAGGAGGCCTGAGCCGCAAATTAATAAAGTACTCCCACATGATCAGGGAGTTTCATTTGGAAACTGTCACACTACATAAAGCCGCAGAAATGCGGAATTCTCTGAGGTCCTCTTGCATTTTGTCAACAGGCCCCAAATAACCTCCTTACCTGTGCACCGTCCCCGCCCCCCACCCCCCAAGTATATATTTCCCCCTCGTTTCGCAAGCTTGACAGTTGACCAGTCTTTTTACGTATAAGTATGACTACGCAATATTAACAAAAGCGTAGAAGATTAAAACACCTGTTTCTTGCTCATATTATGATCCTGAATTTGCCTTCAGAGGAATGAGTTACATACACAATTTGATAATGGTGGAGTGCCAATTTTATAGCATTGAATATATTTTTACCTGATGATTTCGGAACATGTCCTTCCCATCACATCACATCATGAAATATCTAATTTAGTTTGAAATGGAATGTAAACGATTTTATTGTGGAGACAGTAAATGACATTTAGTTTTTCGCAATTGTTAAGTGCAACAGATGTGAAATACAAGTGTTGTGAGAAATTGTGCAGGCTCGGAAACTGCATTGTCCATAAAACGTGGTCATTTGCTTGATCATCTGTAAAATCCAAGTCTTTAATATAATTAATGAAAGGCCTCTAAGATATGCTGTTTAGGCTTTCATATGTAAGTTATCGTCGTAGTGGAAGGTTTGACAGCATCTGTCTTATCCATTGAGTATCACTTGCTCTTTAAGTCCTTTTCCGTAACAGCGCAATACACTGTTTGCCGTTAGGAAAGCTGAGATCTATAAATGCTCCTTCAGTTTACTGTGCTTATGTTTCTCTGGATATAAACTCAACAAAAAAGCTCAGGGTCCGATAAGATTTACCGTGACATAATCTTCTAGGTTATAACTCTTACCTCTTCCCAAAATGTTTTTATCTTCCTGCATTGTCCAAATAGAATGAAACAATGTTCCTTTAGTTTTCATACATTTTATTCCACGTCACACATGTCTGCATATGACATATGTCTTCCTTTCTCTTCTTCCTTTCTTCATGTCTTCCCCTCTCAAACTGTCCTTTATCATGTTTTCTCAAACTTGATTGTCGGGGTCTGGTAAATGCAGTATTTTGATCTATTTTAACAAATATTCTGGTTAAGGTTGAAATTAGACCTCAGCTCATCAAATGACATCATAATATCACATATTTTACAATATACAGTATTATATTATTATTATTATGTATGTTTCCGCAGGTTTTTTGGTTTTTTTGGGGGTTTTTTTTATAAGGGAAGAGCTAATTTAAGACTGTAAGATTCTACAATAGATTACATTTTAAACAAGTACTTTTAGATAATACAGCCATTGCTATTACAAAATACATTTTTGTCCAATATCATGGCATGCCAGGAGAGAATGCTGTTGTTAACTTTACACATTATATTTAAGACATAAAAGTAAATTAACTTAAATTATTTTACAATTTAATGAATTAGATTCTGTCTGGAAATGACAGAGAATAAGAATATCCTCATCTCAGCTGATATTTACATATCTCATATTTTCTTATGTTGTAGGACATTACTTCTAAAGTCCTCAAAAAACTTTATTTTCAAGAACTTTTTCTCTTGCGATGGTAATGTCACTGAGAGACTGGTATATTGAGAATGAATAAATAGTATCGATAAATAGAAGAAAAAGAAATGAAGAAAGATCATAGTTAAAATACATATTCAGTAGATTTATTTAATTTCAATAATTTTAGTATTCCAGTCATTCTAAAATCATTTGAATTCACAATGTTTCCAATTATTTATGCTTTTCTTAAAAACACAAAGTGACTAATGTAAACTGTGCTGAGAACAATGACATATCAATCTCCCTTTGTGATTATGGGGTAAAATATATTAAATTTTTTATGTTAAATGTGGAAAGGTGTTCAAAATATTTTTACCAGATTTTTATGTAAACTTAACTTATAGGAAAGAAAGATAGAATACATTTTTCTATATATATACAGGAAGGACATAAACTTTTCAGTATTTGCAGAATTGCCCTTACATGACTTGTATAGCTATAGTTATTTTTGTGACATATTCTTACTCTTTTGTTCTGCAGTTTGTGCCTTGTTAGTCTGATTCTTGTCATTTCTTGTTTTCTTTGACTTTCCACCGCGCAGACGTGACAGTTTTTGTGTGGGCGGTTGCATAGATGGTGAGATAAATGGCTGTGCTCTGTGGGAAATACTTGTGACTTCTGTTATACATACAATAACACAAATTAGTCAAAGTCAAAAAGTGTAAGTAATGAGAGAAAATGAATAAACTGTGCACTGTCATGCACTGTCTGCCAAGTGTTATAATAATGTTAAAATCAAAGGTTTAACTCGCAGGAAAGTATCATTTGTAAATCTGTACAGTGAAACACAGGAATCATTTATGATGCCGTTTTGATATATTGGCTCATGAATTTCAAGCCCATGTTAACATTGTTGTGTTTTCTTTTCTTCCTCATGAAAATCCGCTGTGACAAACGTGAAGAGTGGTGTTTCCCTGGGGCCTGCTTTGCTCTTATCGTTTGCTTTGCAATGCCCGAGATTAGACACAGCAACCAGCTCTATGGCAACAGTATGCCTCCGAGCTAGGATTATTGCAATGACTAATCACTCAACTCACCGGACACAAAACATACCGTGCTGATTCATATTTTGTCACAAAACATATTTGCTTGTGTCACGATGTGGTTTATACATGTAAAGAGAAGATAACCAATCAGCATTGTGTCTCATTTGAACAATATAACACAATAGCAGTTTTAAGTAGCACAATGTGACTGAAAATATTAAAAATATCACCATTTAAGTCATGTGAGGTGTGCACAACATTTTGAATGCTGTGTTTTTTGTGTGCATTTTTGTACCTTCACATAAGTCAATATGGGTTATTCTTAAAATACTTTATATTGTCCAGCCTTATTCAGCAGTTGTTGTTAGACGCTATAATGTCAAACTGTCTGAGGGAACTGCCAAAGTAGCAGCGATGCAACAGCGTCAAAAATAGGACTCGGACTACTGCAGACCATCATCGCGTAGTTTGGACTCCATTAACAGGCAAATATTAAGTCGATAAATTTGCTGTGTTAAGCTTAAGTTCAAAGCTTAAGTTCAAAACAACCGCAGCAACTAATGGATTTACTGTAAACGTGTTTGTTTTTTATTGATGTCATAATTCTTAATCTATTTCTAATCTTGACAGACACTTCATCAATAGCAATAAGAAAACTGTTCAATAGAATGTCCAATAGTTTAATATTTGCATGAACGAGACCCGAGCCTGCTCCCTCCCTGGCTCATAGACGCAGCCTCTCTTGTTCCTTAATAACTCGGCGTGCTACGAGTGACACGCAAACAGCCAATCATTTAACAGGTCTGTGGTTCAGTTGCACCAACAACTAAAGTGTGGAGTGCAGCCGATGAACATGGCGAGGACACTGTTCACAAAAAGGACAGCTCATCAGAATGGCAGTTTTTTGGTTTCTTGAAGTCTGGCCAGTACCAGAACACAGGGCTCAACAGCGTGACAGTTTTATCACATTTTCCATTAAAAACGATTCTGTACAATCCAATATGTTGCGCTGTTTCATATCCGTAAAAATCAGCAGAAGAAACTTGCTATTGCTCTGAATGTGAATGAATTTTTCAAGACTTTCTTTTTTTTGGGGGGGGGAAAGACTTGAATTAAATTACATTTATTGTCTTTTTACTTGCGAAACTTTTATTGAACTTATAGTAGCATTACAAGTAGTAATTCACCTGATTCACTGCTGAGCTCCGTGTGTGTGGAAAATTGGTATCTCTGTTCCTTCAATAATGAATTTCCTCCCGTATGATAGCTGAGCAGTGAAATCTACAGTATTACTTCAGGAGAGGAGCTCAGTTCCTTTAATTGTAACGGCCACACACCAAAAAACACAATCTGCCTAAACCAGTCTAGTCCCTCCAATTATACGTGAGGATAAAAGCACTCCATGGCAACATGACAACAAAATGGAGAAAAATCACACCTATACTCAGGCTTGATGTTTACTGTTTACATGTGGGCCGACGTGGCTTAGGTGGTAGGGTGGTCGCTTAGTGATCGAAGGGTCACCGGTTCGATCCCTGGCTCCCCCATGTCCCTGCGCAAGACCCTAACCCCAAATTGCTCCCGACAAGCAAGTGGGTCTTGCACGGTTACCTCGGCTGTCGATGTGTGAATGGTTGAATGAGAGGCAAGAGGTAAAGCGCTTTGAGTGGTCTACCGACTAGAAAAGTGCTATATAAATGCAGTCCATTTACCATTTCCCATGTGCTAACAGATACTCTCAGTGATCGACATGCTGCAATAGCCTGCATGCCAATCACTGACCTATGTGGTAAAATCCATCATTGAAACAATTTTTGCTATGGGGGTTCACTCATGGCTAACAAACATACGTGTGATTTAATTAAATAAAACATGTCAAGACAAAGCAAACCAGGCGCAGTACACTGGCCACATTGATCTATGGGAAGACTAGGTTTTATCTCCTGTGACATTGTTGACATTGTCAATGTGTAACTAAGGAATCATTTTGGTATCTCTCATTCAGCATTAGTATTGTACAATGTTCAATATGTCAGCCATGGACAGATAAAACGTCTAGATATATCAAAGACCTAGAGTTTTCTTTGGAAAGTCGAGAAACCCTTTCTACACCTGTAGCTCTGATATATGCCGTGCAGGTTTCTAATTTGTTTCCATTAAACAGATGAGAGGGAGATGGGAGTCAATAAAACAAAGAATTTACAATTTTGTTGGTAAATGGTTGCAGATTCCAAATCACTTACAATCACTTTAAAGCAGAGCATAACAGTTTAAAAAGTGGATGTTGCCAGTCTGTTCCAACTGGACTGAACTGCTACAAACATGTAATGAAGAACATCGTGAGAAGAGATAATGCAAAAAGTGATATCAGAATAAAAGTCTCACATACATCATACAACAAAATACACAGATTTTGTAACACAGACATAGAAGTACACACATCTGTTTAAAACCCCCCACTAAATCAACTCGCTTGTCCTCACGGTGGTAGTTCATTGTCTTCAGACTAACAAAATTACCATATCTACACCATATCTTGTATAAGGAAAAATAGATCCTTCAATGAGGTTTTTCAAACTTTATTTAAAGATGAGCTTGAACTTTGGAAGAAACGTTAAGAGTTAACAGAGACTGTCAAAAGTCATATATGTACCACCAAATCTAAACTAATAGTAACCAACATCACACGTTCAGTGAAAACCAAACCATATTTAAGTCCAACCTCCGTCTGCCAGTCTGCATATTCAAAACATCAGATATTTTAGAATTCATTTTCTCACCAGTAACAAACCTGTTTTGACAAAAGTAAAGTGGAAGTGAAGTGGAGGTACAGATTTTTCCTTCAGTTATGTCGTTCAGCTAAAGTAAAAATGTGCACATATTTATAAAGAATCAAAATATAAAATCTCCTAAAACATTCTTAAGTACGCAGCGTTTTGTGCAGTGCTTACATAAGCCCCCACTTTTAGAACGGGGAAACTGTCAAAGAGAGGGTTCCTCTACTGTGCCGATGTGCGCTTTGCCTGCAAACAAAGCCATTTATTATTTGGAGAGGTAGCGCACTATGGCTTGTGAGGAGCTAAAAGTGTTTGCTGTGATGAAGCGTGTGGAGCTCTGCGTGACACATGGCTCAGGCTTTGGTGGATGCTGTGTCAGTCCAAGGTTGTTTAATGGGAGCCTTTTGCCCATTATAGATTTGGAGGACGTGACTCTGAGACATCAGCACATGAGCCCTGCAATGAGAGCCGAGTGACTGTGAGTGTGTGTGTGTCTGTGTGTGTGTGTGTGTGTGTGTGTGTTTGCATGTAAAGGAAATAAGCTGTTCCACAGCAAAGGTTATCATATGCTGAGGTCTGAGACTATATATGTGTAAATCAAATAGTGTATATTTCCAAAACTTGCGAGGAGGTGATAAAGGTGGAAAAAGGATTTGTGTGTGTGTGTGTGTGTGTATGTATTTCAAGGTTTTGCTTACCATTTGATTTTTGCTGTTTTTGAGTTTTGCCCCTTTCTAGCTTAAGGCTCCGAGCGTTAAGTGAAGAGGGAGTATCCATATCTGCTTGTATCAGCAGAAGTCCTTGCATAGCAACACGCGTGCAGATATGAACACACACGCAGACACACACACAGAATTTCCTTGAAACTATGCGTTTCACATAACACGGCATACTGCTTAGAATCTAAGCTAATTGCAACCGTTTTAATTTAGCGTCCTATCAGGATACAGTGGTCCCTTGGATCACAACAGAAGGACACAAGTGGAGGAGAAGTGGATCAAAATCAGCATCTCCCCGCTAGCCAGTGATTATTGTCCGATCATAATCTCCTGGTGGGATTCCTCCTTCAGGTAAGTGATCATGAGCAAACCAGTCAGTTTATCAGCAGCACAGAGGGAGGTAGATACACTGAAAGGCCTGTTCAACACGCTCAACCATCTTTGTAGTGCGGTCCCAAAAGTTGTGCAATTTCATGAGCGGTCTGTTTATTGCGTTTGTGGGAGACAGTGACAATACACTGCAGTGGTCTACAGCAATAATAAACTTCTTTACACAGGGAAGCCAGTGTTATAAATGTTCTCCGACCAAACCAAATATTATATACACCTTTGAAATTTGAACTGTTTCCAGAGGCGAACATATTTACTCTCAGGCACACACAGAAGCGATATGTCACCTTTTTTTATGACGGTCAGATTGTCTAGAGGAGTTTTCTGTTATTTTCTGACCAAAAAAAGATGGACTTATGTTATTTTGAAAACAAGTTGAGGTGTTTGAATCTGATTAGGCAAATACCTACATACCTAAATACAAATATTATCACAGGGCCCCTAAATTTGCAAATATCCCCGTTGTGGGACAATAAAGGATTATTGTATCTCATCTTAAATTTAAATAGATTCTTTGTGAGCATTAGGTTATATTCGATTTGTTAAAAATGCACGATCTGATAATAAATTCAATACATGGAGCGCTCATTGATTACGTTTCCTTTTATTTTATTCCCAAGTAGTTTTTATGCCTGATTTTTACAATAGTTATTTTATAAAACAAACAAAAAAAGCAAAGAAGAAAAAAAAAATTCATTACTTCACTGGTGTTTATGTTGGAAGGAGATCAGTCAAGTTTAGATTGAAAGCGAGAAAAATTGGATGAAGCCTTAAAGCGTTTACAGCAGCATTCAAATCTCTCATTAAGGAGGGACTGTGTGTGTGTGTGTGTGTACGTGCCCATTTTCTACAGGAAGTATAAGAGGGACGTGTGCAGTGCCTCTGCATCAGTGAGTGAGAGAGGAGCTATTGTTTGCTGTGCGAGTCCAACGATGCTATCACAGCTAATCTCCTGACTGGGTTATCGTGCCGTGAGCTGCGAGTAGAGAGGACACCACTGCATGTGAACGTTAGCGGATGCCAGTTAGAGGGCCCTGAGGGTGTACATTGTTGTGTGTTTCAATAAGGTCTTATTGGCATGCGTTTTAAATGCATTTCTTTGCACTATGGAAAGAAAGATAACGGTTATTGTAGTGACCTTCGAGGTATTGCAAGCAAGGTCTGTAGGTTTTGAAATGTCAGCAATTAATGCATAAAAGAGAAGGTGTGCGTATACTGTACTTGCTTGCTTCCGTTGTGGTTGCAGGACCCTTGTGACGCCTCCTTCAGTATATATAAAGTAGCTTCAGCAGAAGGCGTTGTGGACAGTGCTGTGTACATCATATTTATAACTGAGTATGCAGTAGGTCAGTGTCAGAAATACCTAGAGGCAAAAGGAAACATTGCCCATAAATCCCACATTTGACTGCAAATAATAAGCCTTCATGAATGAACCTAGGTTACCTATCTCCTGCCTCTAGTCACGAGAACTCAGATTTTCTTATTCCTGAGAAAAGTAGGGCGAGGGGTAGAGATCAACACGTTATACGTTACGGTACTTTCTGCTTTTTTAAACCACCTCAACAAACTAAAAACTGGTAAATGAATTGGAAATTGAGTACATTTTAAGGTGAACATTTGACATTTGACCTTTTCACACCCTGTTAACTGAGTATACTATGTACATCCATTATACATCCTATTATCCAAGTAAAGAAAAGTAAAGGATCCTCAATTTCCATTAAAATTCTCGTAACCATTGTTTCTTAGGCAGGTCTGTCATTTGTGGTTGTGGTTGTAGTTGTTTGAGAATGCACGAGTGTGTTTCTTTGCCCGAGCAGCTGCTCTTTAATGTGTGTGCGTCGGCTTGTGATCAACGTGTAATTTTCACAGTCATCAATTCATGCACGTGTTCACACATCGAGTTGCACTTGCGGTCGCTTCGCTTTGCTTAGCTTGGCTCTGGCGTGTTCATTTTGTCACTCAGTGAAGTGAGAAAGGTGTAAGCACTAAAAGAGATGAAGGTGCATCAGTGAGTCAAATTGAAATCTCTTTGTTGTAATCTGAAATCATTCATTACCCTCTTCATGTTTTTATGGCCCTATTAGACTGATCCTGATCACGTGGAATTTAAGATGAAAACTATGAATAATAAATAGTAATATTTATATATACTAATGTATACATTAATATAGATCTTGATCGATATTTAAAAAAAATGTGTAATTAGTCTGGGCTTTATGTGACAGGAGTGCGTGTGTGTGTGTGTGTGTGTGTGTGTGATGAGGTGGGGTACTT
>OMNV01009638.1:109606-135356 GCA_900303265.1 Brotula barbata
GGTACTTTGTGTGTCCTTCAGGCCCTCAGATTGACTGTAGTGTGTGTAAAAGTTGTGTACCTGTGGCTGATGGCTCTATTAAATACTATGTGCCTGTGTGTGTAGGTGTGTGTGTGTGTTTAAATGCTTGTGCGTGTGCGTACGTGTGTGAACAAGTGATTTATGGGCTGTTTTTAATCAGGCGGTAGAAAATATTATTAGACAGCCTTCTCCAGCTCCCTTCGCCTGCAAATGAGCCGGCCCCCGCTGCACCCTGGGACAGCCTGCTGTAATTAGTTCTGGGAACTCACCTGTTACTGAGCGAGGTGGAAAGGGTGAGGGGGACAGATACGAGGGAAGGAAGGAGCGAGAGGGTAACAAGAAGACGGATAAATAAACAGAGAAGAGGACAGATGGGGGATGGAGCAGGCCAAGGATGAGGTGGATGCGGTGTATATGATCGCGGAGGGACAGCGAGAGAGAGCATG
This sequence comes from Brotula barbata, assembly GCA_900303265.1. Taxonomy (NCBI): domain Eukaryota; kingdom Metazoa; phylum Chordata; class Actinopteri; order Ophidiiformes; family Ophidiidae; genus Brotula; species Brotula barbata. The sequence goes on from OMNV01009638.1 coordinate 110,074, forward strand.
TTTGCATTGTGGAATAAAAGGATAATGAACGGCACAGAGTGAGGATATAAATGACCTCTCGACGCCTCCACAGCTCCTGGTTTGCTGTCTTCTAAGAAGCCAGCCAGCGTGTTCCTGACTTCTCAAACACCATGCATATATTAGCGTTGGCTGCTGCGGATTGAAAAAAAGTGCAGATTGTGTAGAGTGTGTGTGTGTAGAGTGCAAGAGGAGGTGGAGAGGAAGTACATGATCGTTTGCTCCAAAAGTATGAAGACTGAAATTTATGAATATTCACACAGGCAGAACTTCCATTAGCTAGTCTCACCAAGTAGATGTCACAATGAATACCAGTTTAATTATTTTTAAACGGGAGGCTCTCCTTATTATTTTTCATTTGTCTTCATAGGGCCGCACACATGAACAGAATTACACAAACCGGCACTCAATTCAAGAGCAACACTCCGCTGAAACTCGTGGCAGCACATCCCCTGACACGACACGCTCAGGGAGAGGCACAGCCCTTTTGAGCTGAATTAAACATACGTGAAGTATGCATTTCTATCTGCTCATGTTCGTGTGCCAGATTGGCTGCTCGGTGATGTGGTGCTCAGCTCTTCCTTGATGAATTGACTGCTGCAAATGTGAAATCTTCACAGATATTCAGTATGTATGTGATACATGTATGTATGTATCCTGTATATGTTTATGTAAAATGGTTTGAATTTATTCATTTTTAATAGATCACATACATTCTGAGGGAGTTTTTTATATGTGTATAGAGATATGTACTGTATATAAAAGCTATTTAGGGCTTTTTATCAGAAATTGGAATATACCTTTGAATGTGGGGGAAAAAATAAATAAATATGTATACATATATATTCGAGCAGTCATAACACTAGCAGCCGGCATGGCTTAGGGGGTTAGGGTGACCCCGTAGTGATCAAAGGGTTGCTGGTTCGACCTTAAGCCCAAATTGCTCACAACAAGCATGTGGGCCTTGCATGGTTACTTCCTCTGTCGGTGTGTGAATGTGTGTGTGAATGGGTGAATGTGAGGCAAAACATTAAAAAGCGTTTTGTAAAAAAAAGCTATAGACATGCAGTCTATTCACGTTCAAAATTAAACGAGTAAACAAGTGCACAGGCCGTGTAAAGCGGTTGCCTTGTGATCCAGCAGAGGGCGCTCTGAAAATCACCTGAGCAGACAATCACGACACCAAAGCACCTGAGTAGCACAGGAAGGAACAAAGACAAAGCTGTTTGTTGCCTTTGTAAAAAGCAGCTGTTACTCCACATGGCATCAAATCTGCTGACTCGGCGAGGAGGCAGAGTTAACGGAGGCTCCGCAGACAAGCAGATCAACGCTTAGCTCAGTGTTATCAATGTACAACCTAAGGCTATAAAACCCAGTTAATTTTGTCATGCGTTAATACAGCTGGTAGAGAGTAAACATTCAACTTCAAGTAAAATATGGGTTTATAAAACGAGAACGTAATGAAAAATGAATAAAATATCGTTGCATTTTTGTCATAAATTTTTTAAGATAACCAGGGAAGGAGTGGGATTCACAGCGGAATATGGTTGAAGGTGTTCCTTGTCATTCGAAATGCGTTGGATCATGGTTTTTAGAAATTGTAAGAGCTCTAAGATGTCTGTGTGTATGTGTGTGTATATATATATATATATATATACTGTATATAGTCACGAAAGTATGAAATATTCAATAACCCTCACTGTAGTTCATGCATTCCCTGTCTCAGCTTTTCTTGGTTCGTGTGTGTGTGTGTGTGTGTGTGTGTGTGTGAGAGAGAGAGAGAGAGAGAGAGGGAGGAAGTGATACTGTGTATGCATGCTGACTGCCATTGTGGATATATTCCATGTTAGTGGGTGTGCCTATATGTATGTGTGTTTTGTTGTATATCAGTGTAGTGGTATGTGTATTTTTGTTTCCATATGTGGTTGTCACAGGTTGTGTAATTTGTGTGTTGCCGGATGCTTACACCAAGTACATTCCTCCCCTAAATAAACAAGATAAACAGAATAAAGGAAATACCAAGGAAATACTTTGCACATTTTTTTCTTTAATTAACACCAACACAGCAATGTTGCCGCCTATTTTCATTAATATTCTACATTCTAAAGTGTGGGATTTGTAGTGTAACAGTGGAAATGAAAATATGGAGTAGCGTGCAGTATTTCATCCTGAAATCTAAGGCTAGCTGAACTCAATTCTCTGGAATAATTCTCAAGCTCCCAAATGACAACTTGCTGTTAAGAAATGAAACTCTCTCTCCGCTTTTTGCTTGATTATCACTTCACGACCTCTGAAATTTAATTTCACACATTTAAGCACATGGTTCACAGGCTATATGAGATGTAATATCACCATGTGTTTTCAGTTGTAATTGGATGAATGCAGGTTATGAATCTTGAATTGCTCTGTCTCGGTTGACCTTTTCCTCAACAAATATCATTTGGATGCTGATTCCATCCTTTTAGAAAATTGTCACCTGTTGATTGACATTACTTTGACCCCGCAGCATAGTAGAAATTCAATAAAAGGTTCAAATACAATACAAGGAATATACTCAATAACTTCAACAGAGTTATCAGACAAATCTCAGACAGTTGGTACAGTGTATTTGCAAAGCCAGCAGGATGACGGAACGTCATGGTTGGAAGGGAATGATTGACGTCGTTTGAAAACCTGTGGGTGCTGAAGCAGTTTTTCACTCAGTCAAACGGAAATATTGATGCTGGGCACGTTAACAGATTCAATAAATATGTTGCAAAACAGAGTAAGAAGCCATAATTGGGTAACTAGACATGTGTAAACGTCAGCCCTGAAAGCCTTATCAGCTCTTCGCACGCAGTCGGCTGCACGCGAAGACACACACACGGAAGCACACGCTGACACACACAGCAACACGTGACACGTAAACACCCCTTCCTAGTTAGTGTGGTCACTTTATTTTTGATAGGATCAGCATCCCCTAGTAGTTGAAATAGAGCGGTAACATGAAGTGTTAAAAACGCCATCTGTGGCAGCCTCTCGGCTCCTTCTGTGCTTTGAGAGCCTGTTCACATTCCCACTACGACGTATCATTCACAAAGTCTGGGAAAGACTCCCGTTAAAGGATACGGCTCAACGCCACGTACACTTATGTTGCGTTCACCCGATACTTTCTGTTGGTGCGAATGGGCAATGAGTAAGAATGTAGAAAAAGAGGGAGCAATGGATTTCTCAAGGTGTAATGATGGCATCCTTCCACGTAAACAGTCAGTATGTTTGCATGCAGCTCATACTCTGAGAATTTGTCTTAAATGCAATTCAAGGCAAAAATTCAGGAATCAATAGAAGTCTGCGCACATGTTTATGTGACGTGTTGTGTAACGGCAGTATGAGGGGAGTCTGCCCATGGACAAAAGATGGATGGATGGATGGATGACTTTAAAGAATAGAAATGAGAATGAAGATGAATATAGATAAATAACTCTATGTATACTTAAAAGGTGTTACGTGCTCTTCCTGAAATCCACCACAGTCTCTTTTGTCTCTGCAGCATTTAGCCGCAGTTGATTTTCCCCCGCATAACACAAAGCCGTTCACCAGGCCCGTATGCTCCTCTTGTCCACCTTCCACATACCCCACAATGGCAGAGTCATCAGAGAATATTTGTACATGACATGACTCAGAGTTGTTTCCTGCTGGGCCCCGATGTTACAGATCAAACACTCAGCACAGCACCGTAGCCTCTGGAACTGTGCATCAGGTAATACTCTATCCATGTGACCAAGTTGGCCTCCACCTGCATATCCTCAAGTTTTGCCTTCAACAGTCTGGGCTGTGAAAGTGGAATCGAAGGCTCTCAAGCTGAAGAACACGATCTGAGCTGTAGTGTTGGATCTGTCCAGGGAGGTCATACATTATAATGTCAGCTACACCTACATGGGGTTGATATGTAAACTGCAGGGGTCTACTGATGAGAGCACCAGTAGTCTGAGGTGCATTAGGACCAGTCTCTCCATGACTTTCATTTTGGGAGAGGTCAGGGCTATCAGCCTGTTGGCGTTCAGAACTCCAGGAATTCTCTGAAGGTGCAGACTCATGTTGAAGAGATATTGTATACCTCATAGCTGGTTGGCACGTGCCTTCAACACTTAGGGGCTGATGCTGTCCAGTCCAGCAGCCTCTCCGTGGTTAAATCTCAATAGCTCTCTCATCACCTGATTGGCTGTACTGTATAGTCCAGTCCAGGGAAGCGTCCTGGGCTTGCAGCTTAGAGGAACAGTAAATAGGGATGGGTTTATGAAGTATGTTTGAGTTTATTGATCTTCGAAACACACATTTATTCCGAAAAACTGCGTTCGGCGATCGCTATTGGCTGCGCCCAACTAGCGGCGTATTGAGTGCAAATCGCCACGGCCCGCGCCGCTATGTGAAAGGCCCTTAGTCTCGCGAGACTGCACAACGAGATGTCCTCGTAAGAGACAGGTGAACCAAAACATGACAGAGGCTGCTCCACTGAGTGCTCCGTCAGGTCTGAAGGCAGACGTCTGGAAGCATTTTGGATTTAAAAAATATGACGACAGAGAAGAGCTGGGCAAAAGAAAAGCAATAGGCAAGATGGTCAAAATATAGGTAAAATATTGTCTAAATACCACAAATATCAGACACCATTTAAGCATTTAACATCACCCCGAAACACTACCAGCAAAGAGATCTGAGCACAATCAGCCAGATGTGAGGTTCAGAGTTTGTTGTGGCATGGTGGTTAGCACTCTTGCCTCACAGCAAGAAGGTCGTGGGTTCGAATCCCAGGGTCGGCCTCTGCACCTTTCTGTGTGAAGTTTGCATGTTCTCCCCGTGGGTGTGTGGTCTGCGTGGGTTTCCTCCGGGTTCTCCGGTTTCCCCCACCCACAAAAACATGTACGTTAGGTTAATCACTCCTGCCGTTGTCCCTGACCAAGACAAAGGGAGAAGATCTGGAGTTGGTCCCCGGGTGCTGTGTTGGCAGCCCACTGCTCCTCAAGAGGATGGATTAAATGCAGAGAATGAATTTCCCCAAGGGGACCAATAAAGGAAGTTTAAGTTTAAGTTTCACAGCTGATATGTTCACACTGCAGTACTTGAGTTATCACCTATGACTGCACTGTAGAGTTGCATTGTTGACTCCTCTAGTAATGTACCTGCTTTGGGGTAAATTTTTTTTGGAAACATTAGTTTTTTTAATAACACACCAGGTTAGAGGGTTCCATCTTTGTACAATTTGCAGCATTAGTTCTGTGAAAATCTCTTTCATAAACAGGCAAAATTGGTATAGAATCTGAATCTAAATGAATGGATATCAAATCAGAAATTGAATCAAATTGGGAGCTTGTGAATCAATCGAATCGATTCAGGAAATCAGGAGAGATACCCAGCCCAAACAGTAAAGGGACTGGCGGAGGTCAGAACCTGTTGAAAAACTGATTCAACTCGTTTCACTGCTCTGCATTCCCCTCAGCTGCCACTCTGCCTTTTCTCTGGAAACCGGTGATCTTTCTTATCACACTCCAAACATCCCTAGTCTTATTCCTCTGCAGTCTGTTCTACTTTCTTCCAGTTAGACTTTGCTCTCATTGTCATCATTGTCCTCCCCACCCGGTTCATACAGGGCATTTCCAGGGCACTCCGCGGCCTGGTGAGACCATTTCCTCGCCGTTACTGGTAGCTGCTTAACAACTGGCTTGTATGATGGTGTGAGCAGGACGAGGTTGCGATCCGACCTGCCTGGTGGGGGAAGGGCAGTAGAGCTGTACGTAACATTGGCATATAGCTAATTCAAATTCAAATTTTCTCTGGTTACGCAATCCAAATCTCTGTTTACTCTGTGCAATATGTTTTCACTTAGTATGATGGTACACACCATGTGTGCACTTACAACATGTGTGCAATTATCCTGCACAATTATGCATCGTATACAGTATCTCCATAAGTGAAAGGTGTATCTGTATACAGTCTGTTAACTCCTACATTATATTTTTATATTCCATATATTTTATTCTGTTTCGTACTTGGTCTGATCCTATTTATCCTTTCTCTGCATGAACCTCTTGAGCTGCTGAAACGGGTGAATTTCCCCAGTGGGGGGATCAATAAACTTTATCTTATCTTATCTTTTGTACTTGACAAATTGATGGAAAGTAGGGAGTGTGGAGGAGATAGATTCATGGCTGAAATCACCTGTAATGGTGAAGAAGACGCCTGGCGTGTGGCAGTTACACCATGGATGATATGCCCCCGAGTCCACCACCTTGACTTGAGAAGCTCGGCAAGCCCTCTTTAACGTTACGGCTCGCAGTGGTGTCTCTGTCCACTCGGACTGTGTTGAAGTCAGGGATGGTCAGATTAGAGTCCGTATCTGTCCGTGTAGCCACTTTTCCGTGCAACACACGATACTGCTCTCTTTGTACTCCCTCTGAGTCCTGGCAAGCGCTTCTAATTCATCCATTTTATTTGCCAGGTACTTACATTCCCTGCAATGACTGCAGGGAAGCCGGGTTTAAATCTCCTTTTCTTCATCCTCCGTTTAACACCCGTTCTGCAGCCATGCTGTCTCCTCCTCGTCCCCTCCAGGATTGTGGGCTTCTGTCCGGCCACAGCGGTCAGTTGCCTCAGGCGATCAGCTGAACTCGCATTTAAACAATGCCGACGGTTTTACAGGCATGGCCCCCAGTCATAAGGAGCGAACCGAATACAACCTATCTAAACCACTGAAAAGGCATCTTTCTGTTATGTAATGTCCAAAGACGTGAGACTGTGTGATACTAAATAAATGAAGGTAACACATTAAAAGACAAGATGGAAGGAAGCTGCTATGACAGCCAGCCCTGGCACGGTGCCACGTTGTATTGAAATGCATATGAGGAAAATATTATTTGGTTTAGACTAAATCAATCGATTTACAATGGCTCAATTGAGGTATGGTTCAGTTTCTGTTTCATCAATGCTTACCTAACATTTGAAAAAGCCAATTTCATTTCAATGTTACGTCTTGAAGTGCATTTAGAATGTCTTTATGCAAACCCACATATATCTCAGTGTGTGTATATATTATGTTAATACCCTTAACTCTGACTTGTTTTGTTTCCTTTATTATTTTCTAATTTGGGTGTTCTAACGCACATGGCTGTCTTACTTAATGAGTAGTGAAGAACTTTGGCAAAAACATCGTCAAGTAAAAACAGAGGCACCGGTTAACCTCCCCTTTCATTTCCTTCCCATTTCCTTGGGAAGCATGTTATTAGTGTGTGTGTATTGAGAGTTCTTAATAGACTCATGTGATATTTCTAGCAGGTTGAGAAAGACATGGATGTTCTTGCATTGGAAATAGTTAAAATAGTGCTTCCCTCATTTTGGGGATTACATGAGCTCCAACTTCAAAGCCGCTGCACCATTAAAGAACAATCGGTATCTTTCTATAAAGAGGACATAATTCCTGCAAAGTTTCCATTTTTGAATACACCTTGCATTATCAATTTTACACTTAGCTAATGCCTACCTAGAGCATGCCACACAGCATCTTGGGAATGTTTCCACCTAACAGGATTATTATGATCATCTACTATAAAAATGGTAACTGTAATCATATTCGCTACTGCTGAAATAGCACCGCTATCACACAGGTATAATACACTTTGTGTGCCCTTATTATTATTAGGTTCTATCTGGTCCCATACTTGTTTTGAGATATGGGGCTTTAAAGTTTTGCCACTCTGGCTCGATGACTTCTTTTATCGACTGAATTTCTGCTATATTAAATCCATAAATGTGAAAAATGGAAAATAGCTCCATCACAAAGCATCCTTCACTGAAACGCAGATAGAACCTTAAATATCTGTTGAGACTGTCGAGAGCAGCATGGAGTAATATTTTGCAAAACTTCATTGCATTTTATACTGCTTGTGTAGAATCAACAAATACACACAGATACTGTAGGTGTTAGTTAGTTTGCATTCAGGGCTCTTTTTCACTTCAGATTCCGATCCTACAAACTAATTTAATGTCTGCATAGTAACCTCTTAAATTGACGTAACCACCAATGAGTCTATCATCATAAACTTGTATTTTAAATTCTAGTGCAAAGCCCAAAGCTTCCTAACATACCAAATATATCAGAATATATTCTGGGGAAATCTGTCTTAAATATTACCCATAAAACCTAGTATCAAAGCAATTCAAGTGACTTTCAGGACATTTTTACATAAATTTTCTAGACATAAAGATTACTTTGTTTGTTGAATACTCAACCCGGTGGTCTTTCGAAGTATTGGTCCGTGTCACTGACTTAAACATTGTCATTTAATTGTCAGAAGCAGTCCAAATATTTTATTGTTCTAGTTGTACTATTTTTAATTATTTATTTGGGAATAGTCAAATCTATAACAAATTAGGTCCGGCTGACTTTTTTTGTTGTTGTTATGATTAGAAATAGCCCAAATATGAAACATACTGCCTTGTGTAGCTCTGAATGGACTGAATTTCATGTGTCCTGTTGCCGGTACATAACGCTGTGAGAATGGATTTTCCACACCGTCATACCTATATACAGTATGACGAGGCTGCAGCCAGTCAATGAAAGGAGGCTGTCCCTGTCCTCCACTCTACTGTCAAGGGTTGACAGAATCAGTGCAACTCATACCCAAAAATCACACTAATAGGTAAGAAAAAACCTAATCTCAGCCCCTGTCCCCACCCACAACATTAGTGGCCCCCAGGTTACTCCTTAATCATGTTGAAACCCCCTGGTTTAGGCAATTATTAATTTGAAAAGGACCATTAAATTGCCTATAATCCTTAAAATATAGCTTTTCTGTTAACCTCATGGCGAATCTAATAACCAATTCATTTACCAGCATTTAAGGGGTTAAAAACACTTTCCAGTCAAAATAGTGGATCGACAACGTACACCTCGTTTCCTGTGTATTTATGACACAATGTCCAAACCCCTTCCTCAAAGGCAGACTGATGGCCCAACACGGTCCCTCCATCCCAAACACATGTCGAGTAGCGTTCATTAGTCGCCATTCAGAGAGGTTCATAAATCACTGCCATCTGGAACACTCTGTGCTGCGAAGCACCCACCCCCCCCCAAACCGTGTGCTGCTGGCAAACGGCCAATCAGATAACAGATTCCACGGTGGTACGTCATGACTGAACAAGGCCAGGAGCGATGCAACTGACAACTGGTATTAAAAGTTAAAACCTGTTAAAGATAGACAGATGCACCATAATGGTATAGAAGTTCAGTGAAAAACAGATTAAGACAAGAAACATAAGTCCAGATGCTGAATTTTAATCACATTGAAACAAAGCCTTATGTTGTTTGTAACTGATCATTTCAAAGGCTAATAAGGTTTCAGTCCAAAGCCTAAGGCAGGATTTGGGCTTAACTCCTCTTTTAGTGCCTTATTTAACCCGCACAATTTGTAACTGAATTAGAATATGTTGTCTTGGTGCACAACAGTCTGTCATTTTTGCATCCTGCAGAGAAATCATACAGCAGTATAGCTGTTACAATGGAAACAATATTGTAATAAGAGATGTCACATTGATTCCCCGGAGAACTGAGATCTCTGTCAGGAGCGGTGCTCTCTTAGGCCTGAACTGAGGACGAGAAATGTGTTTTAATATGGTTATCAGTTGATAAAATTGCTTACATCACAATTCATGGCAATATGTTTAATAACATAAGAGGACAAAAAATGCTTTATGCCTGTGTGTCAAAATTGTAGTCACTGGAACAAAAGAACAAAACCTCCCCCACCAGGATGAGTTTACAACAGCAGACAAACACAGCTCAATTCAAAATCAAGCTGCTGACATTATTATTAAATTTACATTACATTATTATACTAAAGACTCAAGACAAGAGTTCAGCATCAATCAGCAAGCTGTCTTTCTCCTGCAATCATGTTCTGTGCACTTATGATTAATCATGATCAAAATAGAATAAAATAATCCCGTTATCGATTTAATCACAATTAGTCAAATGAGTAAAATGTGAAAGTAAACATACTAAATCTAAATTTAATATAGATGTTAATCAGCACAAATCAAATTATAATGTGTGTGCCAATTATGCAAGGTTTTTGTTTTGTTTTTGTTTGAAAATGCCACAATGCAAGTATTAGGTTTGGAAATGTAGCTGCTAAAACCTGTGGCTCACGCTGAGTATGAAACGGATTATTTACGAGCACAGACTCAGTTCTGCTGTTTGTTACGTGCTCTGCATGATTTGGGTAATGTGCGTATGACTGAAAATCCAGCAACAGCCAAAAAACAGCAAAATACACCAGCACAACCAAACTACTAGGCCTAATGTCATTTAGCCGCCATATTCCTCCCTCTGTTGACATTTTATTATCTATATTATCTGCTGACGCCTAAACAAAGCAGGAAAAGAAAATCAGACGGTGACAGAAATGACAAAGGAATTCTACAAAACCGATGTAAGATTTGAATTTGGGGAGGGTTAAGAGGATGAGCGACGGTGTCTTGTTTACGCTCCTCCTGACAATTCCTCAAACCCGTTGTGACATTTTTATTTTGTGACATTATTGAAACTTTGCCATCAAAGCCCAGCTGCTCGTCAGGAGAAAGACCCTGCAGCAAACGAGGAGGCAGCACATTTCCTCTCCCGCCGCAGCCCCCCTGTACTCCCCCGTTATCTCTGGGGAAATCACCAACTTTGGGAAAGAGATGTTTTCTTTTCACTCAAGTGGCGCTTTGCCCCTGAATTTCTCTCCTCCGTCCACCTGTGTCCCTCTCATCTGTTCCTGCAGCACAATAATGATCCGCCCATCTGCTGTAATCAAACTTAGCCTTTCTTCTTCCTTCCATCCCCATTCCTGTCTCCCTGTTCGTCTCTCCTCCTCTCTCTCTCCCTCTATTTTGCCTACTTCTTGTCCCGCTCTTGTGCCATTTGTCTGTCTGCCATTCCTCCTCTCTTTGTCAACAACATCTCTTTGTTCTTCCATCTCCGTTGCATCCCTTTATTCTCCTTTCATTGTCTTTGCCTCATCATCTCCTCCATCTTCCCCATTGTCCTTCCCCCTTTGATTCGCCTTTTCTCTCTGCTACTCTTCCTGCTACCCTTCATCTCCTCTCTCTCCTTCCACTCCTCCGCCGCGTTCTCGACACAACTCCAGACGGGCTTTTATTGAGCCTCCTAATCGGAGGCGTTGGAATGCAATTCCACCTGTCTTCTTCACTTCATAGCTCCGCGTGCCATTTGATAACGCTCAGAAGCTCGAATGCAGGTGTGGCCGTGTTGACTGTCAGTGACACAGGAGGAGGAGAGGGGAGGGATGGTGCTAATGATGAGCTGATGTCTTAACACTGCCTCAGTCTTTCTTCTTTGCCTGTCAAAACCAAATCTTTCTTTCTCTTGTTTGATCAAATTTTCTCTCCTCTTTGTCTTCATTATGAGCCGTCTGTTTTTCAATCGCCCGCTTTTGCCTTATTTACCCGTCTGACTCAGTGTCTCCCTTCCTGATCCTCTCTCAGTCTCTTCGTTTACATCATGGCCGAAAGGGTATTTTGAGCAGTTTGGATGCTGCATTGATATTAAAATAATTCCACTTTAAAAGACGAGCAGGGCATTGTCTCCCTTTGCTTTATTCCCCACCCTTTTTCCCTATATTTTGCTTGTAATGCGGTACATCTCAGATTGGCTGGGGAAAGAAAGTAAATGCTGTCACTTCCCTTCATTGTTTGCATATGTACCACTGAGCATTTAATCCCCTCAACTCATTGATAAAGAGGGCAAGATTAAGGATGTGGTGTAAAGTTACTTTATGTTGTGCTATGTAATATTTTTTTTTTAATGGTCTTCTTTGTTTATATTTCTTAGCTGTAGGGTAATTAGGCACCTTACACAAAACCACTGCTTTCCCTCTTAGGACAACACACACATTTTAAATTAAGCTTGTGGGTCATATTGTTAGAGTATATACAGTTATATAAGCATGTATATTATATATGTTTTTGTGCTTAAATGTGGATTTTCTATATCTGACAGATATTTTAGATGTGATCTGACTTCAGTTTGTTAGTTGACATCAATGTGGTTTGCATGTTTGTCCTTGGCTTTGTTTTCCAGAAGGCGTCAGTTATATTCCAGTTAGCCCATGCATGCAGTGCAACACAAGTGTACAACAAGCCTCCCTTTGAGTCTAATGCACATGAAAGGCTGGGAGATGGCTCTGTCTGCTCACATCAAAGCATACCAGGCTCCTTGTCATCTCACTGACATGTGATTAGTTGAGCTTGCACAATTTCAGTGAAGCTTAACTCTTGGTTGAATCCTGTTGTTGTTGGTAGGTTTTATTTTTCATAGATAGTGTTATTGGTGCTTTTAAGGGCCACTGCGCTCCACTCCGGAGTGCAGCAGCCTATGTTGCGGCCAACCTACCTTGATTTACGTTCAGATTATATCAGATTGCTTGATCAAACTATAAAATGATCTTTTATGTAAGCAGTCGGCGGGTTGTCAGAGTTTACTGTTATTATTTTTTTACATTTGAAAGGTTTTACTGTTGTCAAGGTGTGGCAAGCAAATTTCCGAAGCGTGTGATTGTTGCTGATTAGCAGTGGTGATCACATTGTTCTGTGTGAAATGCCAACATTCCATGATTCCAAGATTCTGTCCCAGATGTTTCATTATTATTTAATCTTCAAGTCTCCCTCTGGTTTCTGCGTTTGGGCTTTTGATTTGACATTCGTTCTTCAGCAGTTCAGCTCCGTGGGCAGGCGATAGAGGTGGTGTAGGGCTTCGTCCTTGAACCTGATGTTCTCTTGAAATCATTTCAACTTCTTTCACAATTTGTTATTGCCGAAGAAAATGCATTTCAGTTCACCAGTTCTCATCTCCGACTCCAAAAAATTCCCTTTTATCCTCAGTGCCCTTCGTCCTACTGATTCTGTAACACACACTGACAGTGATGCTGTCCTTTATAACTCAGTCATTTATTGCTGTTGGCCACTTGGCTATTCTCTCTGAGTGAAGTGTGAGTCAGTATCTTGTTGAAGGGCACCTTTACCAAAGATGTGAAGGGAGCAGGAGGCCTTTTTGCACCCAATTTTCCCATACAAATTTTCATATGTGGTCACCACCCTGTGTACCACTGTCTCCAACTTGTGATTCCAGGTTCACAGAAAGGACATATCCGTGTATGTGCGTATGCATGTTCATTTTAGTGCATACTCGCTTCTGACAAGTGTCTCTTTATGAGCTATCCTGCCTCCAGTGCCTGTCTGGGCTCTGGCTTTTGAGGTTGATGCAATGAAATTAGCTCAAATCCAGAATGCTTTATTGGGTGATAACGTTGAGTTAGGATCACAGAAGTTAAGGGAAACTCTAGTAACAAACTACATTCAAAGTTTCATGCTTTCCTTGGGCTGTAATGATTATGCTGCGTATCTTTGACCTAAAGTATGTCCAGGAATATACTGTGCGTACTGTGGGTCATCATATATTTACTCTCTGCTTGGAATCTAAAATTTTTTTCTTTTTAGTGCAAGTCTGGATTGGGGGGAGCGGGTCCAGGATTCAGCACGGAGGAGAGAGAAGGACGTGATGTGATTGTTGGGGGAGTTGGATTTGTCTTAGAATTCAGCTTTGGTCTCTGTCTCTCACGGAACCCTGCCATGTGTCAGTTTGTCTGAGTTTGTTTGTCTTTATCCTTGATCTGTTTCCTTGTCATTTCATTGCCCGTCCCTCCACTTTCCTGGGCCGTGCCGGGTTGAAGATCACATATCTTAGCCCAGCTGGCCATTTCTCAGCCCTGGGCCAGCTCGGAGGCAGGCCAGAGGCAGAGCTGTCTGGTTGCCAGTGCTGAATCACCACAGCACCAAACTTTGAGCGAGCTACACAACAGTGACGCTGTCTGAGGTGCTGAAACTGAAGCCGAGGCAGAAGGCCTATGTTCACACCACAAGGGAATAACTCATGTCTGATCTTAAGCCCACATTTGATCTTTTTGCTCCTGACTGTTTACAATCGGCCTTGAAAGTGTCCCTTATCTGTCCCCAGTACAAATGGACACGACCAAAGCAAGGTCACCTGTGGAACGACAGAACATGTCAGTTCTATGACGTTTGTGATGACAGTCCAGAGGCCTTGTGTATAAACGCTGCATATGCACAAAATGATGTGTATTCTACGTTCTACACACACTTTGGGATTCATTAGAAAAAAGATTGTGGTCCTCCAAGCAAACTCCGATTCATGTCTGTGCACACATGTGGAAAAATGTCAAACTGCAACTCCAATGGCAGATGGGTGAAGTGCTTTCATTATTCGATAACAGGCTTTTCTTCTTCTCTCCACCTCTCCAACAAGAACTTCAACTACACTTTGTGTGAAATATCTTTTTTTTCTTTTTTCTGTCAGCGTTTGCCACAACGTCCTCATTCATTTAGTCATTCATTCATTCATTTAGTATGAATATTAATTAGGGGTGTTCCACCGAGTATTTACAGGCAGTAATGGGGCATTACAGGCGCACATTGTGTACCATGAATATTGCTTTTACTGATCATCGTGACAATCTGTCTCTTATACAAACTAGATATTTTTTGTCTTTCATTTCACAATCATTTCATATACTATATTATAAAAGACGTGCTTCTTAGAAATGATGTCAGAATCCCACCCTGCGTGAACTGTTGGTCCGGTCAGGCTTGATAATAGACCAATGATCCCTTCCCGTGTCGCAGGGAAAATGGCTGTGAAAGTTTCCAATTTCCAGAATGTTTCTCAACTTGTGTAACTACTACACATTCAGGGAACTGAATGTGTTCAGGATATGAGTTGTATCCAGGCTCAGTTTCTTTTGACTTTACAAAGGTTGTTAAATTGGTGCATTGAAATGCCTCCTAGTCTGAAATCGATCAGACTGGCTCTTTGAAAACCTAAGATACATTTTCAAAAAACAAATGGATGGTTTTTCATTTTATGTATAATCCTTCACATGGTAAAATTGTTGAGGAGAAGAAAAGGGCACATCAAGAATGTAGAATGACAGATTAACCCCCCGCTGGTAATCAAACACTTCTAACACAGGCTGCCATTAGCTCTGCCTTAGATTCACTTTGATCTGCCATCTTTTCTGAAGAGAAATCAGTTATTTTTAACCACACACTTACATTTAAACAAATCACAACCCGATCACTCGTGTCATCGTGTTGCCACAACATCAGCAAAACATAATTTTCAGATGTATTTCCGTCTTCAAGGAATGTCAAAGCTGTGTAATCGGCTCAGCCCATTTGATTTGACACTTCTTTCCTCTCGCAGCCAAAATCAAAAGTCAATATGATAACCATAATCGCACAAATCTGAAGATCAAACAGAGGAGATTAGTGTTTTCACTCTGATGTGAGGCTTTTGCACTTCATGAGCAGATGCTTTTTCCATGAAAAATGGTGGTGAGAGGGGGGAGAGATAGGAAATTGGAAAACAGCAGAGCTTTTAATGCTCAAGGTATGAATTTCTCAATCCCTCTAACACTATTAACTTAATACCCTTAATGTTCTATACAAAAATGAATCAAATAGGCCTGGGCGATAAAACAATAGTTATGTATCGATGGTAGACAGTTCGTCAATAGCAATAAGAAAAGTCCGATAATGGCTCATAAACACAGATTATGAGTGACAAGCAAACGGCCAATCATTTACTAGGTGTGTTGTTCGGTCGCACCAGCAACAAAAATGCGGAGCGAGAAAATGACTGCAGTTGGTGAATATGGTTAGGAAAGTTCATCAGTTTGGCAGTGTTTTGGTTAAGTCTGACCAAGATCAGAACACCGTGTGTAAACTATGCAGACAAAATGTTCTGACCAAGGCCCTCATTTATCACATTGTGTAGAAAAGGTTCAAAAAGTATGAAAAAAATTTGTACAAGAAAGTTTTTATTAAATGTCTAGAGGCGGGCCTCACTCACACCAGTAAGTAATCAGCCTTGATAAAACCCACTCATTATGAATCACTGTTCACGTGGACAGTGAGTCTTATTTACATAAAGAACCGCCCCTATATAACCATTTATGTTAACACACTTCTTTTAAGAGCTGCAGGAATCTCACGTTTCGCACAGCCTCGCTGATTTTATCGTAGAATGATAAACTGAATACGCTTATCATGTGTACAAAGCGTGGTGCTTCTAATGAAAGGGCGACAGACTGTAAGAGGGAGATGACGCTGTTACCATAAAGGAGAGAGACGGTGATGTATCTACAGGTACAGGGGGAATTATTTGATTTTTTTTTTTTATTATTATTGATTTGGCGCCATTAACCCTCGGGAATACCAAAGAACTCCATGTTGGAACTGCAGGCGTTGGTTCACACTGTACAAGGGAAAAAAATGCACATGGACTGTCTGAGCTGAAGTAAATAAATGAAATAAATTCATAAATAACATCACATTGTTTCAGTGGCAGTTTTAATGCCACTCTCTTAATTAACATAATTGTCAATTATTAAATTATGCTTGAAAGAATTTATGAATGCATAACACCCTGCCAAAGCAATGAATAGCCCAAGGGTGCTGTATGTGAGAAATACTGTGAGTAAATACACGGTCATCCTTGGGTCTTTATAGTTTGCTCATTTAGTCCAATACCCCTTTTCCAAAAACCCCTTCTCACTGACAGCTCTAAGAATCAACATCACATCAGCTGCGAGGGCCCAAGAGCAGGAAGACAGCATCTTTCACCTTTGACCCTTCCACCCCTTAGAGTATGCAACATCTTGGTGCATTTTATAGTTGAATGGGCTCTTCTGTTGTTTCTTTCATTTTGGTTTATTCATTGCATCTTATTGATCTTAGGTCAGTTAACCACAGAGCTGATTTTACCAGCTGTCTTTATTTAATCTGTATCACAGTGAAAGCGCATTCCTCTATCCGTATTTATTATTATTTATTTGTGTAAATTTATTGGTGTGTTATTCATTGTGTTAACATTACAGTTATTATTCTGGTGCCTTAAGTGAAGTGGTGGAATTCAAATGATTTAAGTTGAAAATGTTCTCCTGGTCTTAAGTAAAAATAGATCATTAGAAATTGTTAGTAATTATCGACCGATATGAAAATCTTTATCGTGATAACATTTTTGGTCATATCGCCGAGCCCTAGAATCAAACATCTTTTAGTGTAAAAATTAATCAATAATAATGCTGCAAACCTGCACAAGGGCTGTTTAAAAAATCCCTTAAATCGCTGTGAAACCAAGCATCTACCAGAATTTAAAATCGAGCACCCTGTTTTCAAACTATGTTTGGTGGCAAAATATAAGTTTGTGAAGATGGGGTCACTGTTGGATCAGCCAGACTTTAGGATGTTAATAAGCCTTAAGACAATACTGAGCATGACTTCATTAATAATAAAGTTCTTGCTTGAATGTTTAATTATAAGGCTCAGTGGTTTCTAAGCTCATAACTTCCAAATGGAATCTGGCACTTTGGTCCAGCCATGCACACACAAAGCCCGTTTTATGTCGTTCAATACAACTTTACACAGATATAATAAATGTCACAGACAGCCACGACTCTCACTTTAGCAGCCAAACGCTCGCCTTTAATCTTCTTTTATGTCATGAGGATTATTTCATTGCTTCTTATCATAAAGAAGCAGAATGATATGTGATGTTTATTTAGGAGATGAAAGCCCCCCCACACAGTGATGATAAACTTTAAAGCATCCAGTAAAATGACAAAAAAAATGACAGCTGAAAAGGCTCAGCTATTGTTGGTGTTCTTACATTAGATGTGATTGTGTCACAGGCACCAGTGGCAACACGAGGAACTGCAACGGCTCAAAAATAGGTTGAAGTCCTAGTTTACTTTCAATTGTGTTCGAATGAGCTGCGTCTTCAGATTTTTACATTTTATTGCCCATGTTAAAAAGTGAAGCATTTGAAAATAAAGCAAAAAAGAAAAACGAAACAAGAAAAACTACAATACGTCTTGCGCATGAAAGACAAATGACGCGAAGCGAACAAAGAGTAAGTAACAAACCGGTAACCAGTTCTTGTTCATCCAAGTGTCTCTCTCTGAGAGGTAACAAAACAGAGGAACAGATGCTCTTCATTATATTTGCAAAAAGCCATTAAATCGACATCAGAAAAATAATTTTCCGGAGTACTTTGGCTCAGAGGATAATCCAAGGAGAAGAGGCACATTTTTCTTTTTTATTGAATTTACGATTGACTTATTGCTTAAAACATGAGCCATATTCGGTACAATAATTTGAAATGGCGGAATCCAGGCACGACCTCTGCATGTTCCTTCTGTACATCCTTGCTGATCTTTGAGCTTGCTTGCCCCTCCCTCTCCTCTCTCCACCTGCTGGGGTGTTGCTGAGAGTGTCTCAGTCAAACGGTGGTTGTGGTAACCTTGGCCGAGCTTAAACGCCTGCATATCGCCAGGGAAAGCCCCCCTCTTCAAACACACACACATACACAGACACCCTCTCCTCCCGAGCCCCTTCACGTTCTTTCCTCTCCAGCATACATTAGCGTATGCAAAGACAGGCGTAGTTTGAGAATGCAAATGAGGCCGAGCGGAGCCATGCATATTTATTTGGCTGCAGAGCTGACGGGGGAGAGTTTGAGCGCTGACCCTGGAATGGTGTTCAATTTTTACATTAACCCACAGACATCAGCACGCAAACACTGTTTGTAGAGCCAGAGTCGGCCTCTCTTTGCCGCTTGTGATTTGTCACCCCAATTACCTATTCACGCTTGCACTCCACTTGTACCTCACGAGAGGTTACTTGTGTTAGTACGGTCGATGACATTGTCGAGATGTGTTGTGGGCGAAGCGGCACATCGCCCATGTAACACGTTCCTGGCTTTGTTTGGTGCGTAAACGCTTCCATGTGTTGGCCCTCCTGAATGTTTTGCTCTGACTGCGCGCGACAATGTCTTTGAAATCAACAAAATCAATTCCACGCCTTTAGCTCATTACAACGACGTCCCCATCAAGGGAAAAGCGTGCATTTTACCGCAACAGATGGCAAGGTAGCCAACATAGTTTGTTTGCCAGTTTGGGGACTGGTTGCTGTGCCGTCAAAGTAACTTGGTGTCCTTTAAAGTCTTGTCAACCTCTTGTTCCTTTCAGTGGGAGATTGAGATGAAACGACATGAAAGTCGCTGCTGGTAATAGAGTTCCCAGCAGCAAGGGAAAAGAAAGGGATACAGGTCTCAGACGGTTTGTGATGTAGAGGGTAGCGGCATTTGAAAATGGAGGAAAGGAAAGAAAACATCAGAGACTACAGAAAGCTGCCAGACACACCGTCAGACCTGATACATCCACTGATGTCAAGTAAAAATACAAAATGAAGCTTTGAAGTTTAGTTTTGGTGTTTTGAATGTGTTTGTGTCCTTTCTGTTTGTGATGACTGTAATCTACGTTGTATGAATGGGCCTCCGGGCTCCAGGGAACAGGCATCAACCAGTGATTGGATGATTGCTGGTTTGATCCCCTACTCCTCCATGTTGGAGGTTCCTGAGCAAGACAACTAATAGCAGGCAAGCAGATGGCGCCTGCGTGTGTAATTGTGCGTCAAGTGCTTTCATGTGGTCTCTGCACTAGGAAAGCGCTATAGAAATGCAGTCAGTATACCAAATAAATGCTTTTGCAAAATATGAAGCTAAATGAGAACACTATGTAGAGTACTCTTTACAGTGTGGCTCCTTTAATGTGCCCTCCAGAGTTCAAGCTCATCTTCCCATAAAAATTGAAAAGCTTCATTGAAGCGATTGGTACCCGTTTTTTCTCCTGCAAGATATTCATAATTTAGTTTTTCAGATAATTGCGAGTTGTTATAAATGGCAATGTGAAGACGGGAGATTATTTGAACTCTTAACACCCAAGTACAGTTGGGCTCTAACAAATAGTTTAGAATATTAAGTCAAGTCATTTACCAGCAGCAAATTGATTTGTATTTTGAAACGTGTTTTCTGAATGGTCAACTTTACTTGTAATTAAGTCATTCCTAAATGAGATATGTATTTTTATTAAGTATAACCTTCTATTGCATCACCTCAAAGACTCGGCCTCTTTCACTGACTGTCAAGGGAGTGAGCTTGTTTTATTGTTTGCTTTAAAATTTTTTACTTTTAAATTTTAGTCAGCCAGACATTGACTGCTGGTAGCCTTGGGTGCCAAAGCGAGGGGTCACACCCACCACATCGCCACGCTCGACAAAGGTAAAAAAGAGGGGCCTTGAAGATAATGTTGTTGTAATGAATCTTATGCAAGTCGTCAGATGTAACATTTTTCTCTGTATTAAAAACGAGTCAAATAATAGAATATCAGGATTGTTCCACACCGCAAAGTAGTAAAAGATGTGAAAATGGAACGGCCCAACACAGCAGAGAGCAGGAGAGATGATAAATGATAAATGTTTTTACACTTTTCCAAACTTTCCAAAATTGTGTACGAAAAGTCAAGCATAACAAAAGCACAGAGACTCTCAAAGTCTGTGCTCCATTTGCCCACGCGTCTATACAGGAATGAGATTTTTTTTTTTTTTCATTTTCATGGTGTCGCTCTATGATTACTTTTTCTTTGCATGTGTCTGTGTGTGTGCACACAGTTGATCTCTCATCCCTCTCTTGGCTCACATATAAAATTATAACTTTAGCACCGCAAAACCACTCTGCATCCCGGTCTCTCCCTTGGCCTGACGTCATTATCCAACATGAGAAGGAGTTCACTGTCATCTGTCAATTGAGGAAGCAGAGGAAGCGGCAAAAAAGATGTATTCAATTGTAAAGTTGCTAGTGTGTTAAGTAAAGTTGTTCCGATATTGGCCCAAAATGCTGGTATCAGAATTGGCGAGCACGCAAGTCTGTGCACCGATCCGATACCATGTAATTTGACTTCACTTTGCCCCGTTTAGCTCTCTTAACGTTACAAACAGGCAACCAATTCTTCTTCACTGGTTGAAAAAACAGGCAATTAATTCTTCTTCGACTAAATGTCTAATACAAATTTGTGGCTACATTTATATCAAACTAGATAATAAAAGAATATTCTATGGCATTCATTATTCTCTGTATGTTTTTGTTCATGTTTTACAAAGGGTTTACAGTAAAAGTCACCATAATTAGTAGGAGAAACAACTTGAAGAGTCACAGAGAAGCTGTACATCACCATTATTCTCTTTGTTGTGCCATGTACTGAGTTCGCTGTAGGACTAAAATAATGTGCCACTTTCCCACAGCAGAGTTGGTCCAAAAAGCTTACACCGATATCAGAGCGGTACTCGATACCTAAAGCCCAGGTATCGGAATCGGAAAGAAAAATTGGTATCGGACCATCTCTAGTGTTAAGCAGTCATTGCGCTGTAGCCCTCTATCATCGGGTATAACATGTCAATATTTGTTCCTGCATCTCTCCAAACGTGAGGATTTGTTGTGGTCACTGGTAGTGCCGAATTGTCTTCTTCTAGTCCCTTAACCTGGTTACTAAAACAGGGTTTGCTGTTTACACATTATTCCTGAAACCACGTTACTCTAAAGTGGGGAATAACTGGGTTATAAGGGCTATACTGTACCATGTGGCCAAGAAAGGGAAGATTATTAATTTTCACAAAAGTATGACGTAGCAACCAGGGGACCTCTGGTATGGGGTGGGGATGGGCTGAGATTAGGGTTTTTTTTCTTACCTACTAGTGACGTTTCTGGGTGTGGTGGTTTTTGCCCGATCTGTTACATACATAATGCATCACAGCATTTCTTTTGTGAAAACCAAAAATGTCCCCGGTCACATGTTTGAAGATGCCCAACAATTGGACATCAGGGGACCTTCAGAAAGCCGGTTTAGTTTAACTCTGACTCAGTTACTGTGGCTAACCTGCTCTCTGGCAGGTTTTCTTCAACTAACCCTGAGTCTCTCCTCCTGCTCAGTGGAAGCCTGTCCGCGTGTCCTTTTCTTGAAGAGAAGCAGCGGCTGAACAGACACTGTTTTATCGTTCTCTGAAATGATCCCTTTTTCTGCGCAATAGATAATTTATCTGATCGTTGTTCTCAGCCCTCGTATCGTTCCTATGACGCATTGCGGACACACGTTTAAGGGCCACAAAAGTAGATAATAAACTTGTTTCCAGTTGTCAAAATTAGTCTTGGTAGCATGTTTGATAAACCAAATGTTTCTCGGGTGCACCCCTCTGCTGATATAAGTGGTCTTTGTCAAGAAACCACATCGCTTCATTTTGGATCAACCGCATTACACAGGCACTGCTGCTTGCCATGTATTATGTATTATTATGTATTATTAGATGTCCTTGCATCTGTCCATGTGTTGCAGTTCCTGATGCACAAAGGTTATCATTTCATCCAAATCACTTGTTTTCTTCTGAATAGACCATATACTGTATATACAGTATAAATATATATATATGTATATATGCATTAGTACACAGCTCAATTTCTTTATATTGATACAATCGATTCTTCGCATTGCAAATGATTTTAAATCGATACAAGTCACAATAGATGAACAAAGTTTCTGCTTACATATCAATGTAGTTTATATGTTAAGAGAAAATCTAAATATTGTTACACCTCAGTTTCTAACTCCACTGAGGAGAGGTGGGAGGATCGAGCCATTCTTTTCTCCTGTTGCCATGGTGAAACTCGGGGTTTGTCAACTATGAGTTCAGGGTTGGACTCTGGGTTTGTTAAACCTACTGTCTGAAACAAAGCCCATGTGCTGTCTGGCATTTACTTCACATGTTGTGTTTACAGGAAAGTCAAAGTGAGTACACTGAAATGGATGTAAAATATTTGTTTTTTTAAGTTAAAAAAAAAAGGCTGCTCCACATCATTGAAAACAGAACATGATAACTAATACATTGCACTGTATTTAATATAGAATATGGAACCACAAATATTTCATCATGATGGATTACCTGTTCCAAGGAAGCCTCTCGTTTCTGCAAGTTAGCTCTCATATCATTCGGAAATTAATGCAAAACGCAGACTGTATGGGAGCGAATCAATCTGCAAACACACTGTGTGCTTTTTGAAAAAGGTCAGTCGTGATTCAAAATTTATGCAAATCAGCAGTAACCACACACATGCACAAACACACTCGCTTTCCGCATATGTGCTCTACCTCGTATGGTGGTTTGCTGCATCCGTTTGATGGAAGCCTCTGGGAAAGAGTTTGGCGAGGGGACAGATGCATCGTGCATCCACGGAGCTGTGACAGGCCTGTGACTCAGAAGAACATACAATGCAGCATCCTTGTTAGTCATGCAGTATCATACCAGACTGGAAATACTTTGACGTGCAAGACTTCAAAACAAGAACTGTGCTTCATTACTGTACAAGAAGTACATTTAACATACAGAGAGAGAGAAAGAGAGAGAGAGAGAGAGAGAGAGAGAAGCCTTTTTGCTCAACAAAGCACAGTTCCATTTCAGTCCAGCAACTGTCCTTTATCCATCGATCAGAAAGAAACATGGGCACCCATGGTATGTAGAATATTATTCTCCTCAAGCCTCAGGGTTATTCTGGAAAAGCCTTTCGTCAAATGTACACACCTGGGCCAAGGTTACGCCTAAGAGGAGCCGGGTTTCTGCCAAGCCAAGGTGACTCCAAGACAATCAGCCGAGGCAGAGGTGGAGAATCCAGCTGATTTTCTACTCCAGCGATGACCCAGCCCGCGGTAATATTCCCCTGCTCATTAAGCTTCGTTAAATGTGATTGCCCGAGGGGACATGGAGAGACAGAGAGCGAGAGAATGTGTAGTTGGAACCAACCGGATGGGATATTGAGGCCTTTGGGCTTCTCAGCTGGTTGGTTTTACAAGGATATGCATCCACCCCGACTTTTACTTATGTTGTTCTTCTGTATGACACTTTAAATAAACAAAATAATAACAAACAAACACCATATGGGGTGCAGAAAAGTAGCAAAAATTGAAAAGTAGGTTGGCATAATTGCTGTTTCACTCACTTGAGCTTTTATTTTGTTTACCAAAACTGGATTAGCCTAGCTCGAGTGGCCTTTGTAACATTTCACTGGTAATGATAGAGTCAAATTACTTTTGCAACAAAAACACCATGCTTTTTCTCTTTTTTTTTCAATCAAGAAAAGCGATCATTTTAACATTAAAATCTTGATGAAAGAGATGTCACAGGGAGACTTTTTGGCAATGATAGAATGTTGGTTTAAGGACCTGGAAGATCTGTACTGTTTGACAAGGGTTCTGACAAATCATTCATAAGCCTTTAATAAAAGATGAGTACAATTTACATATTGTGAATAATTAAACAAACTTTTTAGCGTTAAATTATTCACACATTTTAGTGAAAACATCAAGTACTGTGTATGTAGAGCTAATTGTAAATACGTTGATACACAAATGATATAGGCAGAGATTTCGTTTATGATCCAAACAACATAACATTCATTACATCAAAGAAAACTCAATATTAATCAGTTAATCATTATTCATTATTAAGAGTTTAGATTGGTGCTAGTGAACTTAATGCACTGTACCCCTTATTCGCATAATTGGGATAAATAAGATAATGGGGACCATGCATTATTAAACATTGAAATTTGATGTAAATATGGCAGGTTTAGCCACAGGTGTGATTTTCATCAGCAGTCCCTTGTTGGCTCGATATTTCAGAATGTTTTTGACTGGTTTCAATGAAACCTGGTCAACAGGTTGGACACGGCCAGTTAAATTTTGACACTGTTCACCCTGTTGATGGCGCTGTGACAGTCACTTTCACATTTTGACGTAACTTTTGAAGTGTAAGTCATGAAATCTAAATTTGTTTTTACCTCGAGATCGCTCGCATTCACCAAACTGTACAATAGTTATATCTTTGATTTTGGTATTCTTTTCTATGGTCAATGACTTTGGAACTAGAAATAGTAGAATTGAAAATGTGTCTCTGTGTGTGAGGCTGGGTGGTAATGGTCTAGTAACTAACCTGGTAAAGTTCATTATTGAGTGATGGATTCATCTTTGTCCTGGCAGGTCTTTGTGTGTGGTCTAGTTTCAGGAATGATTTCACATAAAAACCCACATCAACTTTCCATGTCAGCGCCTGAACAGACAGAAAATGAGGCACAAGTATGCAGCCCACGACAAAAACATTTTTAAGACTTCCCCAGATGGAGTTTATGGACGCCCAATACTATCCGTATAGTAAAGAAACGAAACATAAAATTGACATCTGTTAGATAAATTTGACAGGCAGTGAAATATACACTCAGT
>OMNV01009639.1:0-26465 GCA_900303265.1 Brotula barbata
TGTCCAGGATTCGGCAGATGGTTCAGTAATTAGGAGTGCATCTCTCTGTTCCCTCTTCTCCTCTCCCCTCTTTTCCCTATCCTTTCTCTCTCTGTTTAATCAAATTACAGAAGAAAACTTCATTCTATTTGGATTTGAGTTTTTCAGTGGCATAGTTAAATACGTAGAATAGTGTGGGACTTGTATGGTGGTTCCTTTATACGCATTCTAACATATAACAAACCCAAATGTATCTCCCATTCTGTGGCCTCATCTCTCCGTGTTAGGAGTGTGAATTATGTATCTGTAAACCATTTGCAGCATGTTTCTGTTTAACACGATAATGTTTAAACTGTTTACTGAGACAGTAGACACAGCCCAAAAAAACCCTGAGACTGCACATTCAGCACATAATGCCGCTACTCCAGTCTGCTAAATTGTTGGAACAGACTTTATCGAATTAAGTAGTACAATCAGATCGTAAAATTCGATTTTTACCTAGGATGGGACACACACTGTAAAAGCTGTGTAAAACACTGCAGTTTACTGCATTTGGCTTTGTTTTTTCTGTTTTCTGAAAGAAAGGAGTTGCCCAGAATAAAGATGGAGGTCATTTATGCAACAAATGTTTGTCATCTGCAGGTTTATGCATCAGCCCCAGGAGAGGATTTTAACAGGGACAATGCTGGATACCCAGCATCAAAGGCTGGAAATGTCTACCAGTCCCCATTCTACATGCAAGGTTGGTGGAAGACAGTGTTGCATTCACAAGCTTCCCTTGTTCATTGTGTTGGGTTCAAAATGTGACTCTAAATGTATGCACACTGATAGTCAACCTGACCGAAGAGCTCCATAGATATATTGACATGTAAATTTCCTTTTGTGGATTGTATGTTTGGGAAGTTAAATGTCTTGTCCTGTCTGTGAGGTAGCCCAGATGAACCTAGGTGCTGTAGCTGTGTCCCTGTAAACACTCAGCAGTGCCTGGGTGTTGAATGGTACATCATGGTTGAATGAAGTCATCACAATAATGTGACATGTCTCATATGTGGCTCTCATTGTCTTTCACCTCCTGTGGTTGTCCCTTACCCCTCCTGCACCCCCTTGTCTCCTCAATGCCCTCTGACAGAAGGCCTCCACCCACCCTCTGATCCATGGGGCTCTGCTGGGTCGATGGTTCAGCCTGGTTATTCTGCCATGCTGGGCAACACCCCCCATCTCAGCCAGCATGGTCCCTTCACTGCCATCAATCCCCAAGACAGACTGGTAAGCTCTGCCTTTTCAATTTGGACTTGTTGTTCTATGAAGGCATAATGGGGCCTTTTAGCCCTGGTGACTAATGCATCTTTAAAGGCTTCTGTCTGGGTGTGCATTTAAATTTTGTCTGGGTTTCTTTTCCTTTAAGAAACGCCAGCCATTGCCCCTATCTCCCCAAAACTACCCCCTACATGGCAGTGAGGTGAATGGGAGTCATCCCTCTGGCTTCCACTCTGGCTCCAGCAGCTTTGGAGTCCCAAGCCACACACCCCCTATTGCTGGCACTGACACCATAATGGGTAAAAGCTTTATGGACAGTGTTTTTATCTTTTCATGCAATACTGTCACATAGCAAAGATTTCTAATGAGTATGGATTATCTTTAAAATGTACTTTCATATAAATAAAATGGGTTTCTCTTGTGTTTTCCCTGAAGCCAATCGGGGAGCAGCACCTGGTAGTTCAGGCGACGAGATTGGAAAAGCCCTGGCATCAGTATGTAGTATATAATCTTCATATGCAAACATCTCCAGATTTGTTTTGCATGACACTTTAAATGTTCCATTATGAAGCATTTGTGTAATGTACAAGTGTGCAATAATGTGCAATAAATAAAACCCTCTGTGTTGGCAGATCTATCCGTCAGACCCAAACAGCAACACTTTCCCTCCGTCCCCATCCACTCCTTCGGGCTCTCCCCAGGCTGTATCAGGTGAGTGAATAACTGCAGCCATTTTTCCGGAGAGCTCAAGGTCACTCGGCTTGTTGTACTCGTGTTCAACACATCGTCTTTCCTGTTGTCCAATGGGTGATTAAAATCTTTGAAAATGGCATTGTTTTCAGTTTGACTCAAGCCTGAAAGATTTGTAATGACATTGTAGCTCCATCTGTTGGGAAAATATAGAAGTAAACATCAGGTAAATTGGGTTTAGGAAAACTGTCCATGGTTCACCATGATCTATAGCAGTAAATGTATCTTGGCAAATATAATGATTAATATGATATATTGACATCAGTCTGACTTGATATACGTGGATCATTGAATTGTTTTTGCTAGTATTTGAATTTCTTTCTTTTCCGCACATATTTCAGGCACAGTAACATTTACTGTAATTGAACACACATCCACACACACACACACACAAGCACTCCATCTAAATATAAATTATGAGAGAGGAAGGAAAAATTACTGTTAATGTAAAGGGGTTGGGTTCCTACATTAAGCTTTTTCATTACACACATTTTACATCAAATCATTCAAATATACCTTTTTAAAATAGGATCTTGCAGCTGTGGGTTTGATTGATACCTGTTCTCCAAAGTATGGAATAATTATATCATAACAGTATGATTTACATAACAACATTTACATAACTTTACACGTACTTTAAAACTATGCTACAAAGGATGTACGTTTTATTTGCTATATACTGTACATGTACTTTTGTGTGGATCTAAAAACCGCACAGTCAGTAGGGTCCAAGTTCCAGTGACTATGCTGTCGTGTTTGGTGACAAATATTTGTAAGAAAACCATAAAAGACCTTAAAGTCTCTCTTGCTTTACAGGTTCTGCATCCCAGTGGACTAGATCCTCCGGCCAGGCCACACCTTCACCCAACTTTGAGGGTGGAATTCAGGCCATGGTGAGCTGACATGTTTTATTATTTCTTTCCCATATTAGATATGCCAAAAAAAAATCACCCTCTTGGAAGAAGTATATGAAGCAGTCTGTCATCATTCATGTATCATCCACTGCCACTGCTGCCACATTCTCTGCCATTCTTCTTTTACTTTGACAGGCAAATAAAATGGAGGACCGTCTGGAAGAAGCCATCCATGTTCTTCAGCGCCATGCCAGTGGGCCAGGACTAGCTGAGATGCACAGCCTGATTTCTGGCATTGGGTTACCACCGGGCTTCAACAGTGCTGGGCTGGGACTGGTCAGTCGCCTGCCTGGATTGGTAAGACTAATGCACACTCTGATTTGAAAGATATTTCCATTTACATTAGATACCTAGAGCAATATTACTGTAGTTTCTTCTATGTTAATATTAAATCCTTCTAACAAACAGATTGAATTTTTGCTGTTGATTTTGTTGTCACTAAGGTTTCCAGTCACCATGAAGATTCTGTCAGCCTGCCCTCTAGTGGAGGCCTTTTGCATCTCCATGGCCCCCCATCTGCCCAACCAGGCTCACAGCCGGAAGGTTTTACTGGTGCGTCTGTTGCTCTGAGCTCATTTATTTCTTGTGTGCTGCAATCACTGCAGAAGAGAGTATTTTCCCACAAATTCCAGTTAGAGGACTACTGCAGAGTATTTGTTCATTGGGCTCAGTACCTTTATTCCTGTACCCTTTATTCAGGTCTGCCTGGCAGCGTTACTCGTTCCACTGGCTCTGATATCAAAAGGGAAGATAAGGAGGACGATGAGAACAGTTCCATTGCTGATAAGTCCGAGGACGAGAAAAAGGATATGAAGGCTCGCATGCGAAGGTGCCTTAAAGCTTCTATACATAAACTCACACTCACTTGAGTTTTCATGTCATGTAAGCCTGCTTTGTAACCACCTGTCATAGTCATTGATTTCAATACGGAAAGGGTCTATTAAGATTAATGGAAAGCCACAGGTGAATAAAATTTCAGTTGTGAAGTGAAAGAAATCCAGTTGATAAAATATCATATCAGTCATTTTATGTTTATTGTATTTACATGTCACTTAAAAGTAAGATTTTTATGATGAGCCAGCAGATGGAGGTGTGATGCAGATAGATTCAAAACCTCCCATTCTCACTTGGCTTTTTTGAAAACCCATTTTAGTTTTAAATTGCAAAGTTGATTTCCTCACTAATTAGTGTGCCAGCTCATTTGCTTTTTATAAATGAAAATGGGGACATTGGCATCCCAATCATTTGTTCCCAAGTCTTTTTATACTGTACCAACAATTACCATGATCACGTTCACACAAACGGCACCAACTCGTCATTTAAAAAGACTTTGTTTGAGGCAACCAAAGTGATCGCAAACACACTGTGACACATGAAGGAGCAATTGGAATACACTCTAAAATCACCTTTGGCTTCCCGCTTTTGGCGCCGTTTTTGTTTGGCCAAGCCACTTCAGAGTTTTTGTGAATTATAGTCTTTTGAGAGGAAAGTTTATTGCACATCATCACTGGAAAGTAATTTTCAGTGAACTGTACCCATATTCCTGTCTCCTCCCCCCTTGATCTACCATTCACTTTTCACTAGTCCTGATGATGAGAATGAAGATGACGATCTGCCAGTGGAGTTTAAGGCTGAACGGGAGAAAGATCGGAGGATGGCGAACAACGCCCGCGAAAGGCTGCGTGTGCGGGACATCAACGAGGCTTTTAAGGAGCTGGGCCGCATGTGTCAGCTCCATCTGAGCTATGAGAAACCCCAGACCAAATTGGGTGTACTGCAACAGGCCGTTAACGTTATACTCAACCTGGAGCAGCAAGTTCGAGGTCAGTGGGTGTCCAGGGAGAAAGGAAGAGGAGGGGAAGGGCCCGTTTACGAACCACGGCTCCCACATGGCTTCACCACTCTGCTTCTTGTGTCCTGCTATTCTTTTTTTTACAAGATATTATACATAGGAGGATTTTATTTTGATTTAACACTTCACTTTTACATAGCTCATCTTATTTTTTAAACAATCCTCAAACTCAGGACACGGGACAAGTAAGTGAAGTCGTGTGCGACCGTTAAATCTCCCATTCTCCAGTTCGTCATACGAGGTGTTGGTCATCTGATAACACATACAGGAATGCAGACTGCTGTCTGACTGTATGCTGTATTGTCTCACAGTTTGTCTGTTTACACCATGTAAAAGCTTACACATCTCTCTCACATCTGTGCCCTCATTTGCTTTTCCCAGACCTGCTTCATTACTTGTGTCTTAATTAATGTAGTTCTAGGACATTTTCAGTGCAAATAAGTTCTTGAATTGTTTAATGGGAGAGATTTTGTAACCGATCTCTTCCTCTGAGTTATGGTGGCTTTTTTCTTCACTCATAGCCTCATCACTTGCACCCTTTACACCCTACTTGACTCACATTTAGTGTGAATAAGAGCAGCAGAATGTGTCTGTCATGTGCATTAACTCCCCCTCAGCTTGGTTGCAGTATCTCTGTGCTGCATGTCAAATGTTAACCTTTTAATTTTGCCGCGTTATTTTCGATATAAACTTCCATTTCTGCATTCTTTCCCAATTCTCTCCCATTTTCCCTTTGCAGATGGCAGCAGTGATCTACTCTTCCTCTCTATCAAATAAATACATCTCCTACTGCTGATGTATTTATGCCTTCAGTCTTTATCTTCATGGCCCTTTTCTATGTACTTGCTGCTGGCAGAGGGTTCTGCTTCCTCTCTTCCTCCTCATATTTCTCTCATTCTGTTGGGCAGTTCCCATAAACCCTCGACTTCCATCCTGGACCCCACTGACCAAAAAGATTGACTCTTAAGTTGGTGAAAGTGGACGATAAATTTGTTAGACATGGTCTCCCTGGAATAGTTTAAGCTTGGCTTATTTGATCTTGGTATGAAGCACTATTTTCAGTCTTGAGGTTAATGTTACAAAGGAACTTAACGTTTCAGATTTTATTGACTGATCTTCCAAAAGTATTTGTTGATTAGTGCCTTGAAGAAAAAACAGGATATTTATATTTATTTATATAAAGGTGAAGAAAGACATCCTTGAATTTCATCGAACGTTCGCTCTCCTCCAACACAACACAACTCCACTGGAATCTTCTACGAACGGTTTCTCTGATTCTGTACTGAGTTTTAAGCTTGGTGCATATTTCCACATACACGGAAGACAGTAAGAATACAGTGTAGTGGAAGGACATTGATTCTTGATTGTCTTTTGACAAGTGATAACTGCACTTTGAGTGACAACGTCAGAGTAGAATCAGTAGGGGTTGTGATTTGGGTGTGTTAACCAAACCCTCCAACCCGCTTCTCCTCCTAGCTGCAGTGTTGTCTCGGTGACTGATGAGAACCTGACTGCTGAGGAGAAGGAGCAGAGGGAGCGTGAGCGCCGCCTAGCTAACAACGCTAGGGAGCGGGTGCGTGTGCGTGACATTAACGAAGCCTTCAGAGAGCTGGGCAGGATGTGTCAGGTCCATCTGCAAAGCGACAAGGCCCAGACCAAGCTCATCATCCTGCAGCAGGCTGTCCAGGTCATACTTGGCCTGGAGAAGCAGGTGCGAGGTAGGTCAGCCCAAGCAGGAACTTGGACTTCCTGTCAGTCTGATCCACCAAGACATCCAGCTGTGTCTTATCGTAGCAAGAAAGGAGGCACCATTCATCCACCTGTAGGAAAATCTCTTCTCACTTACTGTATAACCACCACCTCAACTTTCTCTTCCCTATCTTCCTGTTTCACTTGGAGAAACTAAAGAATGAGAAAAAAGGAGGACAGTAGAGGAAGTAGATCCCTGCTTTTCTGCCAAACTCCTGCAGTTCACATCCTACTATCCACTTCACTCTTACTTTTCCTCTTTTATCTCCTTGTGTTTGTATCGACTTATGCCTGGTCAAAACTATTCTCACTGCATGTAATAAACATTTAGCTTTATCATTGATGTGACATTTAACCTACGAATGTCTTTTTATTCGAAGAGCGTAATTTGAACCCAAAGGCAGCCTGTCTGAAGAGGAGGGAGGAGGAGAAGGTGTCGGGTGTGGACCCCCAGATGCAGCTCGGAGGGGGTCATCCTGGTCTGGGAGGCGATGGACACAATCCAGTGAGCCATATGTAATTCTCAGGTCAGTCCACAAAAACTGTACAGTCGGACATTTTCTGTCTGTGGTGTAAAATGTGAGCTCGCCTTTTGGGGTCATTTTTGCTGTTGTGCTTTTCATTGAACTTGGATTTCATGTACAGATGAAAATGAATTACAAAGCACAAAACATCTTGTCATTCTAGAAAGCTAAAGTTGCAAACATTACCAATAAATCGTTCATATTTTTTTTTGTTCGTACGTTCGTATTAATGTGGACGAATATTAATTGTTTTTTCTCACCTCTCTTCCAGTTCCTGTTGATTGTACAGCCCTAAGAACACGTGGCCTTAATCTATCATTGTCATGCATCTCAGTGTGTGCTAATCAACTTTTGGGAAGCACACAGACACATACACACCTCATTAACGACAAAGCAGACGGCCACATTCCTGACCATGAATACCAGAGAAACAAGCACAGACAAACAGAAAGACAAAGATGTGTAAATCTTTACATAACAATACTTTGAACTGAAGATACTGGTTCGGAGACAGTGGACATTGATTTTTCTTATGATCGTGTTTTTGTAAGACATTTTAAAAAGTTGCTTTACACGTTGGGAGCAAAACTTGTTTGGATCAAATAGAACGTTTGGATCAATTGCTCGTGTGAGCAGTTAGGATTTTGTATCCTTGGATAGTTATTTGGCATTCCCGTCTGAAAAGCAGGTCTTACATTCTCTCTGAGCAAAAAGGACATCTGGGTATATATTGTATGTTTGAACAATACCTGATTTATGGCCTAATGCATAGTGTTTGCGTAAGATAAAAATGGCCATCATTATTTATCTTTTCATATGATGACTGAATTACAAAGGTAGGTTTGGGGACATCCAGCCATACGAGCAGCTTTTGAAAAACTGGTCAATCAGAAAGCTGACTGCTGGCAAAGTTTGTATTTTTAACTTGGTTGCTTTGGCTGAAAGGTGCCACAGTGAGTGACTTTCATGTGGTGGATAATATTTGTTCCCATGGATTCCTGGGCTTTATATCGCTTAAGTCCTGTACATCTGTTACTGCCATGCGAGTGGAATGGAAAGACTGCCGGAGAGAAACCCATCAATGACATTCTTACGGGCAGAAACTGATAAAGAATGCTGGAAGCCCAGTGATGGTGAGACGGAAATCCCAGGCATCCCTCTGTGAGGCTGCCGTTGGAACATAGAGGACGTCGTCATCACTGATCACGCCGCTCATCATAATGAGGTCACTTACCCTCCGCCTCAAACCTTGTGGCTCAAATGGAGTCATCTGCATGCCCGTGTTGAGTCATCCCTAACAACACTGTCACAGTATGGTGACCTCACAGGAAGATGACAGTATGTAACCCTCTTTTATGGTAAACGACATTGTTGGAAGAGTAAAATGGAAATAAGAGTATTTAAAGGGATCACGAGTGTTACTGCTACCTTGTGGAGAATTTAACAAATTGCCATTGACTGACTTTGTTTTGGTTGTTGCTCTGTGTTGAAAAGCATTTGGTGTTATGTTTTCCCCCTTATGAACAATTGCAAAGACTGTATGGATCTTCCTTTTGTAGAATTGATTCATCATGTTTTTTATTTTATTTTTTACTTTGTAATATAGTTGAATGAGTTGGTTTCTTTATTGGAATGCGTTTTTTCTTTTTGTTTACGTTATTAAAATGTAAGACAAGTCTCAGTTTAGATTCCAGGAACAAAGTGAGGTGTTTTCTTTTGTGCCAGGTGCTTAGATGTTAGAAATGACAAAATTATCTGGCTGTAACATCACATGTTGTGATATTATATATATATTTTTTGAATGCTTGTTTCAAAACAAACCATTTAGACCAGTTGTAATTGGAATATTCAGAGACATAACCTGAGATACCTTTTTTTACTCAGCACATCTCATTCTCCCATTTTTCAGTAATTGCAAGATTGTCAATAATATTAATGCGGTGCGGTCTACACAATCTGCAACATACGATAAGAAGCATAAAATGAATCAAAAAGGGTGGCCTTAAGTCATTTTCCTGACTTTGGGAGTTTTGATAATGGTTACTCACTCGTGCCTGAATACTTCACTGCTACTGGATGGATGATGTTGCAACATTCATAGGTTGTACCTTTTTATAACACATATGTATGAAAATATATACTTGGGAAACAGTGTGTCAGAACATCTAAATGAAGAATTTAATGATGCTGATTGCCTCAGTGTCTGTATGTAACCCAACATCTGCAACTCTGACTATAATATGCTGAAAACTACTTAAATTTGTCATCTGTTACATAACTGAATTCGTGAAAAATATACTTTCATCCTTGACTGGCATGTGCATTGATATGTATGTACAGCTGTATGAAATGTCCTTATCAGCTTTATCATTGGGAGCTGATGCTGGTATGGAACAGTATTTGGTTTCACTTTGATAACAAATCTTGCCCCTTGGACTAGCCAGAGCATTATTTTCTTTAATCGGTCAGTCTGTCTTCCCCCAAATGATGTGGTCATGATGTCAAATTGAAAGTTGTTTATAAAGATGGCTACTTTTTGTTTGCCCATTTAATTTGTCCAGGGGGGGTGGGAAAAAAAACTTCATGCCCTCCAAACAACCTGCTACAGATCTCTCTGTCTTCGCTCATGTTTGGGGACAACATTTATGTAGGCTACGTCCTCAAAGTGCCTCCAGTTTCCTATTTTTTATATATAAAGTAGATATTGAGAACTGTTGTGTATATAACAGTAATGTAGCAATAAATGTGCCATTTTTAATAACAAAATATTCCTTTATCTGTTGTCTTTATTTCATACCCTATTCGTTGATGCCAGTGTAATAAAAGTATATATGATTACAAATTACTTTCTGCAGTGACCACTCAGGACTGATCAGATAGGCTGAAAAAGACCAAGCAGCTGAAGAATTCTACAGGGACACAAGACACCAAATCTCACAGTATGTAGGCGTATATAGATGTTTCAAACTGTTATTGTGTTGTTGCTAGAAACATTTGGCGTTGGTCAGAACTGCTGCTGTCTTAAAGGTCACAAATGAGTATAGGGAAAGGCAAGACAGCTGACCAAGTCCAAAGAAGATCAAGGTTGCATTGCAAGTTTTCTTGGTTTTTTTTCCAAATCTGTGATATGTGTCCAAGTGGTTAAGTGTGGAGTTAAGTCAACTCCACACTTTTCACTTAAGCATTAATCTTAATCTTGACACGGAGCACATTAAGATTTGACATGGAATCAGAAGTCAGAAGTTCTCAAGCTCAAGACTTTCTTGTCGTGGGACTACTTGACACGTTATTGGACTTGCCTGAATTGTTTGCCATGAAGTTGACCATTGAATGAATTACCAATTCATTTACCAGCGTTTTAGGGGTTGAAGCAGAATTCTGAGGAGACGATGATGACATTTTATGGAAAAGTCTAAATTCAACCATCAGTATCAACACTTGTTGCAATCAGGCACAATAATACTTAAGAACAAAATAAATAGAAGGATCATAACAATAGCTGGCAGATTTATACATTAACTATCTCATCATACATCTTAACAGCGTACACTTGATTCCTGTTTATGTGCAGTTTACTCACATTAGCTCACATGGAATACATAGTTTAGCGTCACATCTATTAGAATTGCATGAATGTGAGTAAATAATTGAGAATAACCTCAAATTCCAGAATTCAAACTTTTTTCTAGCAACACTTACACAAAGTAAGTAACATTTTGCTTAAATGTGGTCAATTTTGAAAACATTTTGACACACGTTCAAAACAAAAACCAAAACATCCACTTTTCCGCAGAGATGACGTATACCAACGTACACGTGTGACATCAGCGCGCTTCATTCACTGGCTTTTATTCACCGGA
Organism: Brotula barbata; assembly: GCA_900303265.1. Taxonomy (NCBI): domain Eukaryota; kingdom Metazoa; phylum Chordata; class Actinopteri; order Ophidiiformes; family Ophidiidae; genus Brotula; species Brotula barbata. Next base: position 10,886 of record OMNV01009639.1, read on the forward strand.
AATGCTGTTTGCGCTTGCGCACTCGGTCTTGCCTTCTAACGAAGCGTGAATGCTAGCGTAAAAAATCTGTACATCTTGCTTTAAGTGACAGTTCAGTCAAAAATGATCAGTAAAGTGATCGGTGCGAAGTATGTGGCCATCGCCAAATCATGGTGAGATACCGTGAAAACTGTGTTATTGGTCCGTTTGATCGACGGATTGTTTTGTCCTTAGCTAATGTTAGCTGTTAGCCTAGCTCAGGTCATTGCTGCGGGGACACATATGATTACTTCTTTACGTTCCTTCTTTATCTGCCGAGTAAAGTCGTATTGTATGATGCAAAATGTAGACCTAAAATATCACTCTAATATACCCTAATACAATATTTTCTGATGACCGCGAATTCTGCCTGGGATTTATTTTACTCCTCAGCCTTTGAAGAGGACCGACTTATTGGTTTTGGCCTCAGAAATAACTGGATGTCCCCCATCCCCTATTATTGTTATTGTTTTCTTTATTTCCATTATTATCATTTCTGTTTTATTGGTATTTATTATTATTATTATTATTATTAACAGGATTAGTAGGCAGATTAACCCAGACCTATTGTCACCTCCTCAGCCAAAAAGTTCTTAAACAAATCTATCAACGCTCATGAGATTTTGCCAGATATTTTTGCTCTACTTTATATTCACTTAACCGCTGACACTCTGACCACCAGTGGGTCCATCTTCATAGAATTCCAAGTCTAAGGAAAAGCCTAATGTTCCCACAGATACCAAACATATCGGGATGAATTTTTATGAAATTATATCCAACACACCTAGAACAAAGACATTTTTGCTAGATCTTTCACATTTGTGCAAACTAACCACCTTAGAAATAAAATGACAGATTGCTCTCTTAGTTTTGCTGAATTAAGATTGTTTTTATTCAAATGAACTGATTTGATTTTGTCAGATCAGCTTTCATTGAATGCACATTGTAATTAAAGGAAGTGAGTTAATGTTGTCAGTGTTATCTCCACAGGGTCCCCACCATGGCTGTGTGGGGCACAGTCGGAGGCGTAGCTCTCGTCCACTTCACTGACTGGCAGCTGGTTTTGGATTATGTTCCCTACATCAGTGGAAAATTCAAGCGGAATGACTAATGGTGCTCAGGTCAGTCCAAGACGAGACAGGGACATGCAGTATCTGAAGGAATCTCTGAGCTGTAACTGCTCTGATGGCACTTAGTGACTAAAGAGAAATTCAGGAACATGCTTTGGGTTTTGTTTTTTTTTTGTCTTAGCAGCAGAAGCATGGAGACTGGTCAGTACTGAGGGAAGTGAGGCAGTTTAGAAGTGTCAGGAGACCAGAATCCAGGACAGTGGCCTATTTAGAGGCTATATGTAGCAGCTGGTAATAAGATGGCAATACCCAAAGAGCCTCAGACCACTGTCTCCCTAAATTATTTAGTATGACATGTTACTACCAAAAGTTGTTGCATGTTCGGTTAAGTCAGTAAGTGTTTCTCTGTTTGAGTCTGTTGAGTTTTGAATCATTAGTAGTATTAGTTATTGTTAAAGTGCCAACACGGTCTAAAAGCCATAAAACAACACCGCAGGGCACAAGTGCTTACTGACACCCTTTTCAAACCTGCTTTTAACCACCACCCTGGCATTAAAGTGTGTCTCCAGGACCGTGTCCCGTCATCGGAAATAAACAGGGCGTGTCTGAAGGCAGTCTAAAGATGTTTTATTTTATGTTGGCAATACTGCCACGTCCAACTGTAACCATTTGCCTCCATCTTTTTAGAAATGTCCTCACATCACCCAGTTGCGATATGAATCATCCTGTTTCTGTTTCTGCCTGTTGTTGTTGTTGTTGTGACTTCCTCTGTATTCTTCTCCTCATTCTGTTTTGTTTTCGGAGCTCGAATGAGTGTGGACTTTTGCTTACGCAGTGGCCGTCAGTTGAGTAGCCGGTCCACAATGCATCCGGTGGAGGCATTGTGTTAAGACACACACGTATCCAATCTCATGCAGCCTAGAGCACCTCGGAATGTTGTCTAAGTAAGAAAGTAGAAGTGAGAACAGTACTTTATTGATTCCCCTAGGGAAATTATTTCTCTGCATTTAACTCATCCTGAGTATGAGGAGCAGTGTGCAGCACTCACATGCACAAGCAAGCACACACCCTAGTGCCTGGGGACCAACTCCAGATCTTCCACCTGGTGCCTTGGTCAAGAGCAATGGCAGGAGTAATTAGCTTAATGTACTTGTTTTTGTGGGTGGGGAAACCAGAGTAGCCAGAGGAAACCCACACAGACACGGGGAGAACACGCAAACTCCACACAGAAAGGTGTGGAGGTTGACCCCCGAACCTTGTTGCTGTGAGCCAACAGTACAAACCACTAAGCACCTGTGCTGCCCAATTGGAGAATTCTAATCTCAGGACGCATTCAGTACGAATTGATGACACTTTTGTTTCATTCAGACTTTTATTTATTTGAGATTGGATAGCTCGGATAGAATTCAGTACCAGGTCTGAGCAGGGCCTCTTGAGAGTAATAATTACATTTTTAATTATTCTTGTGTCATGCATACAAAAATGCCCCGCCAACATGAGCCTATGAGACCACACTAATTTAAGGAAAATCAGATCCTGGTTACAGGTTTGACATTACTGAAAGAGTCCATGACTTATAAACATCTAGAGCAGGCAAGTCAACCAGCCTTCACAGAAACAAAACATGACAGAATTAATACATTTCATAAAATTTGGGCTTTTTGTTAAACATTTGTGGTCTTGAATTGCTGTAGCAGAACAATATAATAGAGGATGTCATCTGGTTGTCACTGCTCGTCTGCTCACTCTTCCTGGGGCTAAAACAAAACACGGTGAAGCAGTTTGTAGTTGTAAATTATTCACACTTATTCTTACTGTCTTAGTTTTATTGAAGTCTGCATATTCTTGTGTTATAATGTCTCATCTGAATGTCTTTTTGTGCTTTATCTAAAGCCCTTAAATTGACTTGTGTTTGAATGGTGCAATACAAATAAACATTCGAGTTAGCTTCGCCTTGATACTCTGATTTATGAAAATGTTTGAAGGAAGTTTTCATTTTGTCAAATCAGCGTAATGGTGTACATTATTTACTTGTTTTTCTCTGTCAGGTCCATGTGGTGTTTTGCAGAAATACCAAAAACACGGTGTGTCAGAAGAGTTGCAGTTGGTACGGCTGTACCGTGGTCCAAAAGCTGCCTGGACAGTGAAGGCCCTCATCTTCATCCCAGAGCTCAGTCAACCATCAACATCCTCAGCCAAATGTGTTTGGCTCAGCCAGTCTGAATAAGAATGATTTCAAAAACTGAAACATGACAAATTCAGTTTAATAATTTATTTATCATGTTTGCTTGTCTTCGGAGTTTTCTTAAAACATCGGTTTTCTGAACACAGAAATAAATGTGAAAACTTGAATGCCTGTAAATGGGGTTTTTTCCTACTTGAAGAAGAAATTAAAGTACATGAGTTTTACTGTAATTGTTGCTGTGTCATTATTTATTTCTCAGTGGTTTAGACATTTTTGTTTTTTCCTGTTTCCAGTTTCACATCAAATGACAGTAGAGGTGTATACAAAAACCATCAGGGGAGTTTGACAGCAGTCAACCTGTAGTGGAAAGTCACATACTGAAGGTTGTTGAATTATAAAACATTTTTAAAATAAACCTCAGACCTCCTTTATTCGTATTTGTCCCTATCACCCAATTGTATTATCTTAGAATGGTGTCATTCTGAGATAAACTGACAGATGTATTATAAGGTTGATTGAAAATTAAGTATTCAAATGATAATTAAAAAATATAGGCCTGGTTTACATGTTAATGAAAACAAAAATTGCAAACAAACTAATCAGAAACAGTGGCTGCCTAAAAGATGTCAGTTTATTGCCGTACCTTTTGTGGAAGTTCTAAGCTGGTTTTTCACGAAAATCCCCATAAGACTGAGAGGGTGTAAATCTTTGAATAATGTTCTTTTTTTATATACATTTGATGATGGTTATTTTTCTTCATCTATTTAACTTATTTTGCTCCAAAGTCTTTAAACACTGAAAAGTAGTGTATCTGCAGCTTTTATTTTTAATTATGATCCACTATGGGGATTTAATTGTTTAACCTTTCTTCACAATGAACACTTTTCATACGAAAACTTCGTCAGTTACTCGTAACAGCGTTTTGGGGTTTTATTACGTAAATGTAAAACCATCCATGCATGAAGCTACGTTTTGGAACTAGTTTACACCAGTGTGGCGGATGGATTGCTCTGCTTATTATGTTCCGAGGCTAGCGGAGGGATTTAATAAAGGTCCTGACCGGAGACAACAGAGAGCTGATAACAAATCAGAGTCTGTAAAATTAGAGCGTAATAACAGCTAATTAGCTGTTACGTACACTTTCTCACTTACAAACATTTCAAGACAACCGAGAAGATGGAAAGAAAAAGGTGGGACAAAGACTAAATAATCGGCGGAGTTGTTGGGGTGAAAGTTTTCTTTGCAGGAAATGCACGCATGCATACATGCAGCCTGCAGATGGTGATCCGTCACCAGCGCATGGACAAATCAGGCTGTTTACGCGCTAACTTTGGACTTAGTTTAGCAGTAGTTGGTTTAGCTGAACGCAGTGTTTCCCATTTAAAGGATTAGTGTATCTACAGTGAGTTAAATCTGCACTTTGTTAACTTGCGCCGCTCTCTGCCGTTGACGTCCCCTGTGCAGCTAGCCTGATTAGCTAGCTAAGTTTCATTGTTTACATACGGTGGACTTGAGCTACCTTCAGACTTCACATAGACTTACATTAGGAAATACCGCGAGGACTGGAACGCCTCACGCATGTGGGGAGAACTTGGACACGGCAGTCATGAAATCACACTTTCCTTTCCGCGTGTAGATCATCGGTCAGATTTGTGGAAGCGTAAGGAAGCTGATTTCAGTTTAAAAACAGATTTGATAGGAATCATTGTCAACGGCCAAAACAGCTGCCTGAGGTCTGTAGAGGGCGCTGTGATGTCCTCAGGTTAGCGTTTATCCACAAATACCTATACGATTGTTTTGACCCCAAAAAACTAAGGACTCATCTCACTTTCTCACTAGTTACAGGAAAAATAGTTTTATGTGTTTGCCTGTCACTTGAAAGTTTTGATTTCTTATTTAAATTCATATATGAAGAATTGAAATCATAACGAGTTTTAAATCCCAGCATTATGTTTTAGATTGGTTACATTTAATATTTTTTGTGCCAGTAATAGAAAAATTGCAGACAGATCGGGCACCATGTATGCAAGAGGTCACTGTTTTGATGATGATGATGCTTACGTTCTTCCTCTCCAGTTCGCCTGCGAAGCGTTTCCTCAACAAGCCTCAGATAGTACACGGTCAGGGCAGTAACCTGCACACAGACCCATCCCGAGCTGGACGGATGCTCTTGACCAAAGTGCAGCGCAGCAGACATAAACATCTGTATGACAGCAACCATCACATCAGGGTGAGATTTGATTACTGCCTAAAGGGGAATTCATCGTGGATCATTTCACTTTAAACTCCTTCACAGCTGTCACTTTTCCTGTATTCCATGTTAATGCAGCAGCTCCACAGGTGTCCCCGGGTGATACATTACTGTCAGAGTCAGAGGACACTTCACAGATTCAAATTCACAGATAAACCTTGAGAATGTAGAATAACCTTCAAAAGCCAGTTTTTCCCAGACTTTCAGTTAGGAATTTTTTATCTATTTTCGATTTTTCTTGATCATTGCTGATGTGAAATGGAATTCCAGACCATTTTTTTGGCATGGTCTTTATTCTACAATTATTTATTTATTTCTGTTTTATTATTTATGTACCTCAACTGAATTTATAGTTATATAGACCTCTGATGTTTCATGGTTATTTCTGTCTTTTTGGGACCATTCCCCATTTATCGGTTAGTCCAAGTGTAAAAGTGAGCGGTATAATATTATGTAAGTAATCCACAAGTTACAGTTCAGTTTACATTTTCCATTCAAATTAGTGTTTGTCATTAGTATGCAATCCTTTTTATGGACATTTCCTTGGAATTTCATTCTAGTATTGGATTACTACGTACGTATGTATGTGGTCAGGCTGGCATTGTGACTGAATCTCCAACACAAGTATCCGGGTGTAAATACTAAGCATACAGAGACACATTCATTTGTGAAATACACACCGCTTGCTTCACCCTGCTTCCTCCTCCCAGCTCTCCTCGCACTCATTCATAAAGCTAATTGAATGAATGAATGATAGAGTCTCTGTCACTGAAATGTAGCATTGACAGCCCAAGCACAAATCCTATTAGTCACTTAATAAATAAAAGATGGTCACCCTTCAAGGAATGGAGGAAGTATGGCATTAAATAGTGTGACAGTGGAGTAAGCAGTTAGTGATCGATATAAATATGTCCTTTATGCTGTTGTCTCATGTAAAGGCCAAACCTGACTTAAACACAACACTACCAGTTCGACAAACAGCCTCCATCTTCAAACAGCCGGTGACAAAAGTGACAAACCACCCAAACAACAAAGTCAAGACAGATCCGCAGAAGGCAGTGGAGCAACCAAAACAGGTTAGTCTGTAGCAAAAATTCACCAATTTTGTCCTTTACTTTCTCTACCTGAAAGGGAGTGAACCAAGTGAAGTCTAAAAGTTGTTGTTTTTCAAGTGTGTAAGTTCTGTCAGTTTTTGTGTTTTGTGTCCAAGATTTTATTTAGTTTTTTGTTTGTAAACTAAAAAAATGCCACTGTATTCTATTGTTTTTGGTTAAATAAGTACATTCTGAAATAACAAATTAAGTATACAAGTATAATCAACTGGATGCTGTTTCTTTTAACTTCTCAAATCTGTTTTCCTTATTTATGTAGGCTGAGCATATAATGACCAACGTAGTCAGAGCATTTTCCTGCAGGCACTGACCTGAAATCAATATGTTGCCTCCATATAGTCCCTCCATGATCACATCACATAGCAGAAAGACAGTCATTATACCAGAGCTAGAATCAAAGTATGCTCTGGAAACACACCAAGATCGAATTTAAGTCATGATAGATTATGGAGATACTCATGCAGACATTTCAGCAGCACTGTATGCAGTCGGACTCCAAAAAGGTTCCTCTGTATCAGTCATGAAGAAATTTGTTTACAGTAATGTTTCCCCCCAACACAATTCTGCGTGTGTAACATACACACTGGTCTGTACACTGGCGAGATAACAACAGGAGAGGTTTGAGATTTGAAAAAGGAGCATCCAGTTGTTTTGTTTATATTTGTCCTGTAATTCTTCGTACCAGGTAAAGAAATATAAAATAATTCTGTGAATTATTGAAGCAACATTGACGTCAGAATGCTAAGGTTTTTTTTTAGTTTGTCATCTCTAGCTCGTAAACAGGGAAACCAAAAAATATTCAATTTTCTTTTTTTTCCTTATGAATGGTGCATCGTAAAATCAAAAACTAACAGATGGAATGTTCACTCTGTGCTTTGTGCTCGTAAGCTTGAATAAACAATCAGGTTTGATGAAATTCCTGTTTATTTATTGTCCTGTTTCTTCCTCTTATCTAGCTGTTCTGGGAAAGGAAGCTGAGCGGTTTGAGTGCATTTGACATCGCAGATGAGCTGGTGAAATCCATGGATCTTCCCAAGGGTTTACAGGGTGAGCTCAGTTAAAAATATGGCAACACGGTGTGATTCTCAAAGCCAAAATTTTCTGTTAAGTTCGGCATCTGACTCTCCTTTCCTCTAACAAGGCGTTGGACCCGTGTGTACAGATAAAACTCTGCTTTCGGCTATAGCTAGCGCCCTGCACACTAGCCCCGCACCTGTCACCGGCCAGCTTACTGCTGCGGTGGAAAAAAACCCCGGAGTCTGGCTCAACACAGCACAGCCGCTCTGCAAGGCCTTTGTCGTGACCGATGATGATATCAGGTACGCTCCTTACTCATGCAAACACACTTGACACATCTCTAGTTCTACCTTTCAAATGTGAGATAAATTTACACGCATCAAGAGTTGTCTTCAGGGTGAAAATGTATTTTTTATTTGTCTCAACCGATCAAGCATGAAAAGTGGTTGTCTGGGTTAAGACTTGTTAATCTGTTTGGAAGTGACAACAGCTTCCAATTCTGTTTTGATTTTTGACAATGTGAACAAACACAAGGTTTGTTCACATTTGGATCCCAGATTGCACCTTTGAATAACACCCTTAAGAATTAAAGGTGTTAAGCAGGAAGCAACGTTCAGTAAAGCACACGTGTAACACGTTAGTCCTGTTGTTACATTTTCAGTTGTCCTGTTATAACTTAAGAGAGAATTTTGTTGTACAGCTTGTACACACACATTCTGCCTCGGGAAGAACACCGAGCTTGAACTGTGATACCGTAAACTCCAATCGCTGCCAAGTCTGTACTGAGTGTTCTCACCGCTTCTACTGTAGTGTTTGTTTTTAGAGTTGGCAGCGCGAGTCCCCCAAAAATGAGACTGTTCTGCATCTGATGGTTTCTCACCAACACATAATATTACTCTACAGATTTTTTTTATCGTTCTTAATTGTTGGCATAAAAGATATGCTAATAACATGGGATTTGTATCATCATTATTTGCCAGATAAACACCACAGCATGCAATGTTTTGTTTTCAAGCGCTTCCTGACAAGACAGTCCTGTAATTGATGGATGAACAAAAGCTCAAAGCAAAGAACACAAACAATAAAATAAAGCAAAGAAATATAACCAAAATTACAACAATCAATCAATAAAACACATCAGGCAAAAATAACAGGTTTTACAATCAAGAGCAACTGTTACCGGTTTAATGATTTCATTTTAAGATATTTACTTATTACTGATTAGATCGAGAAGTTGACAGTCTAACAACTGTTTGAAATAGAAAGTAGAAGTAAGTGCACAATAAAATGAATATGAACCAGTACAAGTTGCTTCTAGGGTTGCTGATTGTGGTTTTGAAGTGCGTTGTGTTTATGTAATCCAACAGTGAACTGTAGCGTCTTTTTTTTTTGAGCAGTTAAAATGTTAGGATGTGATTGTGCATCCTTGGTTCAGTCAGTCAGTGAGTGTTACTCTGACCCCTGCATGTGTTCCCCACCACATACTGAACATAAACCATAGCCAATTGGAAGGGCGGTTGCAGATTTTGGCCTACCACCTTCTATTTTCTGATGCTGGTCCCCTTTGGGTTCACGCGTGCTAAAATTGTACCTGCATATATTAAAAGGAACCACTGTGACTGTGTCAGGGGGATTTCTCCTGATCCTCATGATTACCACTTCACTATTGTGCTCCTACAGTTTTCATCTGTTTTTAATATTCACTATAAACACCAAGACCCCCCAGATTTGTTTAATAAACTGAAAATAATGTGCCCTACTTGTACTGTACTCCATGGTGTCCATAAAATGGTATGTTTTCTAATGAGGTACAGATTCTGCACCACTCAGCTGAAGATATTAAAGCACTCATTGGCTCACACGTGTTCCAACCATTTCTCTGGGCGCGGAAGCTAAATCTAAAGTCCTAAAATTGTTGCTATTATTATATGCTACGTGGTGTCAGTGGTGTGTTTTGTGTGTATGTGTGTGTGTTAGTGCTGCTCAACTTGTTTTAAATACTTTATACATTATTTTTTGCTTGTCCATCTTCCAGGAAGCAGGAAGACCTGGTACATAATGTGAGGAGGAGGCTTGAAGAAGCCCTTATGGCCGACATGTTGGCACATATAGAGGACAGCGCTGCAGAAGCAGCAGCCAAAACACAGGAGAAGGTTGAGCCAGTGGATAAGGAGGACTTATAGCCAAGGTAGAGGAGAAAATGCAGTTCTGATGTGCCTCTTTTTATTGATGCCTCTGTGCCACCATTTGATTGTCTCACATTTGTATGTAAAGCAGTACACTCGTAACACGTCTTTTCTTGTCTCTTTTGTTATCTCTCCCACAGGTATGTTTGATAACAAAGATTGCTGGTAAACTGTATTCTCTACTTTCCTACAACACTTTTTCTTATGATTATTCAGTTATGAAGGTTTTTGATCCTCATGTTTGAATTGAAAAGCGGTTTGCTTTACTGATATTGTTGTTCTTTAACATCTGACAGTGTAATCCTGAATGGATGCTTTGAGTTTCACTTTTTACCTCTGCTAATATATAGCAGTCTGAATGGTGCTGTATACACGTTAAAAGGTGTGTGTATGCACGCGCATGCGCGTGTAGGAATGTTTTGGTTCCTTTTGATGGTTTTCCACAATTGTGTAGTTTCACATCCTCCTCTGGCAGCGCAGGCAGCATGGCTTGTCTGTGCTGTATGTTTACATGCACATAGCACGCTGGTTGCTGTGAATTACCACATTAAGGCTGATCGATTAAAAGTTTTTCTGGCATAAAGTATTGTTATTTAACAACCTGAGTTTACATGGGTCATTTTCTTTGTTGACAATAGAATTGTCACTAATGTTTTACACAAGCCAGTATAGTATAAAACAAATAATACTGTACATACCTCACACACTGACGTATTGTACCTCATTACCATGGTAGCTTCTATCCATTGTCTATGTAAAATAAATGCAGTTTTTGTGACTGGTGTTGGTTGTCTTTTTCTGTTTTCGGGTCTCTTATCGTTTATACAGTTTGCAGTTCAGGTTTTGAGGATCATACTGGTTTCATCCTTTATTCTTGCCTTGTCTTTTTTTGTCATATGTAATGTGATGCTTTAACAGTTTGAATTAAAACCTTTACATGTTTTACAGCCATTGCATCTTCTGTTTTCTTTGTACATTCTGTCTCACAAACAAAAGCACAGACACTCGGCGCACAATGCATGAGCATCATTGGCTCGGTGCGTTAGTTGGACCACCCCAAACTGATACCCACCAATGGAAGCCATGATGAACACACCCTACCATGACAAGAATCCCACTACCCTAACAGTGTGTGTGTGCAACAACAACACATTAAATGTTGGGAATAAACGCAGCCCCGCAGACTGACAGACGCGGCGCAGTGACAGCAGCAGCAGCAGCAGCAGCAGCAGCTCTGCCTCTGCCTGATGCTGCATGTGGCCTTTGAACCCATTGTTGTGTCGCGGGTGACGTCAGTGCCGTGTGCGGGAGACGGAGCGGCGTGCGCGGTGAGCCTGGCGAGACAAAGGCGGCGGACCGACCGGGGTCAGGCAGCAGCGGAGCCCACAATCAGGGGGTTTTCTAACTAAAAGGTAACTGCTAACAGTGAATTCCGGCTGCGGTCTCCGGGACGAGAGGCGCAACGATGACCCAGTGAAGCTCCCGGGAAGGAAGGTGGCTCGAGCGTGGCGGAGAAAGAGAACGACAGTGGCCTCTTTTCGTTTTAAAACGTTTTTCTCCTCCGCCCCCTGTTTAGCGTGTTAGCTAGCTAACGCGCTAGCTCCTGGCGCTGCACAGCACTGCCTCCTCCTCCTCCTCCTCCTTCTCATCTTTCCTCCAAGAACTGAGCGAGAAGCGAAGAGAGGAGCTCTCCGACAAAAGGCGAGACAAAGTGAGTCCATGTGGTTCGTGTACTTGTTTTTGGGGTTTTTTTTTTTTTTTGTTTTGTTTTTTTGAAAGGAACGCCAGAGCCGCTGTTGGAAATAGAAGCCGAAGGTCTGTCAGAGTGGAGCTAAGCAGCTAGCCGTGGTACTCCCAAACAAAGGGGTCGACAACGTGACTGAGTGCCGACTGTTTGGAGCTAGCCTGTTAGCTCGCTGTCTGAAGCTAACAACAGCTCCTGCCGCTCTTTATCTCCTCTGCCGGTTCGTAAAATCAACATTTCAACTTGCTGCCAGACCAACGAGCGCTCGGCCGTGCGGGGAAACACTTTGTTTACTTGCTTTGAGCCGGTCCTGCTTTATCCGGACAAAACAAGGAGCCACCTAGATGATTTCAGTTGTCTGACAAGAAGCAACAACAGACAAAGCGAGGCGCCTAAATCAACACTATTACTGCGTTCTGTTGTTTATAAATGGAAGCCGGTTCAGCCCGGTTTGATTCCAGTGTTTTTTCGTAGTTTTTGGCTAAAAGCTGCCCGCTGTAATTGATGTTGTTTTTGTCTTCTTTTCTTGTAGAAGAGGGAGCGCTCAACTCTTCAGTAACAGGCATCCGTGATCTGATGTGAGATCCACGGAGAGACTATGCCGAGCCCTTTATTCCACCCCGAGATTATGGACCACGACGTGGTAGTCAGCAGTCAGCACAACGGGGTCGGTCTGCCCCGGGAGACGGACCAGGAGTCCCGGGAGGAAGACCACCAAGAGGCGCTTCGCTTCGCCCTCGACCAGCTGTCACTCATGGCCCTGGAGAAGGTGGACTGTGGGGGAGGTGGTGGTAGTGGAGGCGGCGGGCTGGTCGACCCGCTCGATGGGACCCAGGGTCCGGGTTCCGAGAGCTGCAACGGCGTGGGTGGAGGCGGCTACGTGGATCTACAGATGCTGGAGCATCCCAGCGGGTCCCGGGACTCGCCGACGTCCTGCTCCCCATCCCCCGAGTACTACGGATCGGGCGGGTACCACATGCCCGGCTCGCACTCCATTCTCCACGGGGAACAAAGCTCCGTCCTTTGCAACAGGAAAAGAAGTGTCAACATGACTGAATGTGTCCCGGTGCCGAGCTCCGAACATGTGGCTGAAATCGTCGGGCGGCAGGGTGAGTGTGTTTCGGACTGTTTTCACCAGGACTTAGACGGTGTTTGTGTTCGTGGGCAGCGTGCACTCTGTGTTCTTTGTTTGGGTGCCTGGCTGGAGAGAGGAGGGTCCCTGAACTTTTACTGCCTCGGCTTGGTGCCCCTGGCGGACTGCACTCACATTTTGGGTCTTAACGGCACAGCCCGATCGGAGTATTTGTCCAAAGAGTCCCACTTAGTGTGTTTGCATGTCCTTTTTAAACAGTATAGAGACAATGGCCTGACAGAGAGTGTGGTTTGATGAGTAGGAGGGAGGGGGAGGGGTGCAGGAGGGTCAGACAAAGCGGCAGATTGTCGGGAGTCTGGACATGTCTAGCAACCTACAGCAAACAAAAGAAGCGCACCGAATCGGTCCGCCTTCACACACCCCCGATCCAAACCGGCCCGCTGGGGCCGAGAACTCCCAGCATCCAGCAGAATAGAACCCCATGTGGATTATTAGGGCGGTTTTTAGGCTGGAGCGGGGCAGCAGGCGCACAAACACGGGACTGGGCGGTGTTACGCCCTGCACCCAGCGCCGTCTGCCGATGCCGCTGCCGGCCTGTGTGCCGCTCGGATTCATCCGCCCGGCGGTTCTTGACGCCTTTTCCCCGTTATGTGTTCTATACGTTCTATACGTCGGTGTCGGAGGTTTGGTGCGGCCGTCGCAGTAGCTTACGGCATTGTTCTCTTTGTTTGAAAAAGCCATGCTTTCTGCTTCCCACAATGACATCACGCACCGTGCATCCCATTGGCTGCGCTCAGAGCGGCGTCCATATTTAAAGACACAGCGCACATTTGATGCTGCTGCTGCTGCTGAGGGAACACGAGGTACCAGCAGAGACGCAACAGCCCGACCCGACTGTCATCCACTCCGATCGGCGTGACATTCATCCACGGTCGACGGCGCTTTATGCGCCTCTTTATTCAGACGCGAGAGTCCGGTCATGTGACCAGTGTTCAAATTCAATGACACAATTGGCCAATTAATTATTTACTTCATTAGCAGAAAATTTGAATAATTATATTCAAGTAACCAACCGCTTGTTTTAGCAGTGAAAATGTCAAACCCTCCCGTTTCACACTGTTTTGATTGGAATTGTGTCTTTTGGGTGTTTGAAGAGTTAGATATCACCGTGTCCTTGGTTTTGATAAAGAACAGACTGGTCAATCAGTTTCAACAAGATTGCAAATATTGAGTAGATTCAGCTACTTTTTGTTAGTTACTTCATGTATAAAATACACAGGCTAAATGCACATCAAAGACTACCAGAAAACAATACACCGTCTATGATGTGCTCATTGTCCCAGCACAAGTTTTAAAAATTCAGTTTGTGGTGATATACAAAGGAATCTGGAAAATTGAACCCATAAATGGTCAACACAGTTTATTGTGGTTGAGTCATCATTAAACATCTATCTGTGTTACAGGAAGCTTCATCTTTTATGAAACTGATGTCTGTGTGCCTCTTCCCCTTTCAGGTTGCAAGATCAAGGCATTGCGTGCGAAAACAAACACCTATATAAAGACTCCAGTCCGAGGTGAAGACCCGGTCTTCATTGTGACAGGACGCAGGGAGGATGTGGAGATGGCCAAACGTGAAATAGTCTCTGCCGCTGAGCATTTCTCTATGATACGGGCATCTCGATGCAAAGCTGGAGGGCCCGGAGGGGGCGGCTCCCTTCCTGGACCACCCCACCTCCCCGGACAGACTACCATCCAGGTACTGAAGCTGTACTTTTACTTCGTGTCTCACTCGTGCAAGTTAAATTAAGCACGAACTCGTAAAGTGTAATTCAGTTTTCTGTCCCGTGAAGTTTTTTTTTTTTAATGTTTGTTTTTGCTCGTACCTGTAGGTGAGGGTCCCCTACAGAGTTGTTGGCTTAGTTGTTGGACCAAAGGGAGCAACTATCAAACGCATACAGCAGCAGACTCACACCTACATAGTAACGCCCAGCCGGGAGAAAGACCCGGTGTTTGAGGTGACGGGGATGCCGGAGAACGTGGACCGGGCAAGAGAGGAGATCGAGACCCACATCACGCTGCGAACTGGGACATTTGTGGACCTCCAGGGAGACAATGACTTCCACAGCAACGGGACTGATGTCAGTTTAGAAGGCCTGGGCTCCCTGAGCGGAGGTCTGGGGGCGTCTCTGTGGTCCAGGGCTAGCAACCATCATTCGGCACCCCCTCCTCCTCCACCCTCCCCACCTCCCGCTCTTCCAATGGCCATGCACCACTCCTCCGGTAGGAAGATGTCCTCCTCGGTGTCTTACCACGCACACAACGGTGGGATGAGCTCAGACAGCTACAGCACTACACGTAAAGCCAATGAGGGAGGAAGCCCCACCAGCCCCTTCAGCACAGGCTCCAGCAGTGCCGGAGGTGGATTCACCTTTGGGGGCGACTCCACCCCGGGGCTGCCATCATCAGATGAACTGGGTTTTGAGTTCAGTGCTTCCAACATCTGGGCGCCTTTCGTTAACGGTGGGACAGGCAATAAGACGAGCAGCTCCGCCCAGCAGCAGCAGCAGCCTATACGCCGCAACAGCAGCGGCCTGAGCTGCGGCGCCATCACTCCACGATTGTCTCCAACTCTGCCTCAGGACGCAGGCATGGGCCCCTTGGACCACCCGTTGGCCCGTCGTGCCCAGAGCGACCCCCTCAGCACCCTCTCCTGGCTACAGTCTGGCAGCGCGGGCGGCGGCTCCTTCTCGGGGGCCTCCAGCTCCAGCTCCGGGGGGTCATCGACTGGTTACTCCTCCTGCTCGGCCTCCTCCCTTCCCGGCGGTTCGCCCACTGACTCGGAGGGGGGCAGCAGCGGAGTGGCTCTCAGTTCGGGGATGTTGGGCCGGCTGAAAGGCGGCTCGG
>OMNV01009639.1:26766-74204 GCA_900303265.1 Brotula barbata
ACGATGGACCATAATAAATGCATTAATAGAGATGATGACGATACTATAAGGATGTTGATTTATTGCTGATAACTGTCAAGATTAATAATAACAATAATAATAATGACTTATTTTCTGCGTGAAGGGTCAAGCTGGTCTGCAGACAGTTGGGGCTCAGACAGTCTCACGGTGGGAACTTATGGAAGGAAACTAGTGTCTTATCTCTCTTTAGGCCTTCATTTTGATGTGGACCGGTCTGCACAGCTCAGGCTGTGGGCCGCTGGTCTCTGTCTCTTCATTCTGGCTTCTTCAGATCTCTGCCTGCTTTCTCTCTCATAGCCTTTCCTTTTGACACTTTTGTACTTAACAGATATTTTTGATGAAGCTGTTGACGAGGCCTGCACTTTTCTACTCATTATTTTAATGTTCTTGACAGGACACAAACTTGTTCCACAAGTCCCTCGCTCTCTCTTCTTCTTCTTCTCTCACTCATGCTGTAGCTCGGAACATGAAGCAGTGTGGGGTTGCTATTTTCTGTAAACTTGGACTTTTTCAAGTAGGCTCGTGGTCAGGCACCTAACAGAGCAACGCACCCAAGGGACCTCGCGGTGATAAATTCCTGTTTCTTGTTGCAACTCAAACATTACTGCGATTTAGCCATTGCTAATGCCAAATGAATGCTATTGATGGGAGTAAAATGTCTCTGACTTCTTTATCCATTGACCTTAAATTAATTACACACGGTACGCTGAATTTTGATGAGTCTGCTTCACATTTCAAATGTGTTTGCCACAATGATTCTCATGAATTCTCCTGCAATCACTGCGAAACGTTCCAATTATAATACCGAAGGAATGTGTCTGAGGTCAGTTCCCCTGAACCTTTGGGCTGCCTGACAATCCTTTACATCTCTCTCTCTCTCTCTCTCTTTATCTCTCTCTCTCTCTCGTGTGTGTGTGTGGGTGTGTCTGTTTTTGGGTTAGTTGTGAATGATGCCTACACACGCTGTTCATCTCATTAGCTTCATTATGTGCCATTGCCAGTAGAAGGTCTGTTGTTGTTGTCCATCTCCCCGTCGGTTTAGGTAAGGGACCCACAGTTCTCTCATGTCCTTCGTCACACTTTGGGTTATTAAGTGTCGTTTTTTGTTACTAGCTTTTGAATTGACTGTCAAGTGTGTGGCTAACAGATGTATTTTAATCTCTAGGATAAGATAGGGCTTTTCTGATGTCACACTTGAATGTTTTGTCCAATGGGGGTCTTGGTCAATGAGAGATGGCTGCTCCTCCCACATCAAACAGTAATAAGGGGCCACATCGAGCCATTTTTATGCACTGTAATGCCCGGCCCCTCTAAAAAAAGAGAAAAAGAAACGGCTCTAACTGTTTTTTGTTCTTAGGTTTTTGGTCTTCCACCCCATGTTCACAGCAAAGCTGTATGGCACTCTCTCAACACACTGTTGTACCCCCATATAGAGCTGTGCTCCTGGCCATGTAGTGCACTATATGGATAGTTCTTTGAGATTAGTCCTGTGTTTCATAGCATACTAGTGACTCCTCGTGAGGCGGTTGCATCCTGTTGAGTGTTTGTTTTTTAATTCAGTGTGAGTTTGCAGTAACTGCCTCTTCTAGTGTTTATATGTATGAGTTGGACATAGTGGGTGTTGGTGTGATGGTATGTAGTTGCTGTTATTGGCCCTTCTGAACATCCATGGAATCAGCTCATACAATGAGACAAGCCATGACAACCGAACTAAGATGACACCTAATTCTTAAGGGCTTCCTATGACTGCACAGACATTACATTTTCAGGCTCACAGTAGGAAGAATCAACTTATCCTTTATGGCAGCTAGTAGCTAATGTCATCCAGGGCTTCCAGACACTGTTGTGTTCAAATCCCAGCAGCTGCAGAATATTTACCTGGTTTTATTTTTTTATTGTTCCTAAAAAGGTCTCGTTCCTCCACTGTCGCAAGGCCGTCACCCGGTTCTCAAACCGCGTTTGGATCCTGTGAGTTAAACGTAGGCCAACACATTCGCAGTGTATCTCCACCCTGGGTGTAGTTTCGGACGAGAAACGATTTTTGATAGCAAGGAAAGAAGGGTAACTCTGAGCGAGTAACTAACTGTCACACGAACATGAAAACACAGCTGCTGCTGTGCTTTGGTGCTCCAGCCAGAATGGGTTCAAAGTCCAGACGCCCGACTGCTGGTTTGGTGTTTTGGAGGTGAAGTTGGTAGATGAACAAACACATTCAGCCGCTGTCCTGGTTGAGCACAGCAGCGCCAACACTTCCCCCGGTGTCCCCTCGTGTCCCCGTTTGTCCCCGTGTGCAGGACAGCCTGCCCAGTAGCTTAAATAGTCTTTG
Source organism: Brotula barbata (assembly GCA_900303265.1). Lineage (NCBI taxonomy): Eukaryota > Metazoa > Chordata > Actinopteri > Ophidiiformes > Ophidiidae > Brotula > Brotula barbata. Next base: position 29,114 of record OMNV01009639.1, read on the forward strand.
TGAAGACTCGCCTATGGTGCTTTGGTGCAACTCCCTACTGAAACACATCAACGAACAAACCTGGTTACATATGGCGGTGCGAGGGCGTTTAGTTTTCAGACCGTAGACTCGGTAACCCTGTCCTCATTCTGGTCCTCGTGGAGGACTGCTCTGTCGAAAGTGGCAACCCATCCCTCGTGGGCTCTGATGTCAAATGTTGCATATCGTCTGAACTTGTGCGCACCGAGAACAGATGCAAAGGCGTGAATGTGTCCGAATGAACAGATTCAGTATGGACCGTGGTGCGAGTCCGTGGAGGCCGACGTCCGCGTCGACTCGCTCAACAAGTCACATGTGTTTGCCAGACGGGACTAATGTGAATTATTGGTGTTGCACCAGGACGTCTCTGGCCAATGGGAGAATGTTAGGGTAGTGTACAGTAGTTTATTTGTTAAAAGGTACAAAATTTCTCAGATTTGACTGCTGAATTTTTGTTTTCTAAATTTCTTATTTTTTAGCCAAACGTATCCCCTCCCCCATTTCCTTCCTGAAGGATTGAAAACAGGGTTTCCTGAGGCATGCTAGCCAGTGACCTCTGACCTTTTTTGTGATTAGAGGGGGGGATGCGAAGAGAGCCACACCAGTTAAGTGGTGACACACTCCCCTTAAGCCTCCGCTCTACTATTTTTGCTTTAATTCTCTTTGTATGCAGAACCAAAATGTAAATGTCAGCAAACTAGGTTTCAGGCCTGACCTGTGTGTAAATACCCTGAATACAATCATTGGGATTTTGTTTTCAAAAGGTAAAATGACTTAATTGAAGATAAGTGTAGTTTCTAAAGAACATGTATCATTATTTGTAAGTTAACCATCTGCATGTCTTCAAGCCACCTGTTATTAGCTAATTTTTAAGATGAAAAAAAAAAAGACTTTTTACACATTTTATTTTTTACAATTTATTTGCTTACCTAAATATCCCAGACAATAATGTGACCCTTTTTATTACTTCAAATTTATTTTTATTTTCCATTTTTTTATTTTCCTTATTTCCTGTGTATTACATATAGGCAATTTATAACAAAATGAAAAAATTATTGAAGAAATTTTAAAATTGAAATATATTTTATTTGAAAGTTTATGGACCTTTTAACCGTGAGCCGGAAAAATTGTATAATCATATAATTTGAGCTGACTTGACGGTTATGAGAAATGTATCAAGAGTTTTATTTTTTATGCTTCTTTAATAAAGTCTTGTTTTGGTTTCATTTTTTTACTGTAAAATAATAACTTTTGTCTTTGCGTCTTTATTCCTGCCTGGCGTGGATTGTAACAGCGCCTCTCAGCCACACGAGGGCACTGTTGACATTTTGTACAATAATGATGGGCCGTCAGTATTAATCCACTATAAAAAGTAGATAATCACAAGTGTCGTATGTATGTAGACATATTTAATAGTTTGGATTTTTATTAAGTATGTCACAGCTTTAAACTTATGAAATAAAATAAAACATGATTAGTTTGAACAATAAAGAGTAAACAGTCACTGAACTGGAGCAGTGATGACTGATGCTGCTCTGCCGCCCCCTTGTGGTCAAGTTTGAGACTTCACTTGCACGAAGGGGCTCATGCAAAGCTGAACACAGTCTGAGCACCGATCCTCTGCAGCAGGCGGACAGGATGTGGCTTTCTGGGTCATTCCAGCTGTAGGCAGGCCTCGATGCAGCTCTCGTCTGTGAGAGGCCTGAAAATGTGGTTCAGGTTCACGACCAGAAACGTCGATACTCAGACGCTGGACCATCTTACCAAGCTGTCCAAAGCCAGATGCTGATCAAGGATGCAGGATCCACCATGTAGCCACATGGTCCACTGAGCTCACCTGAGTGTGGAAACAGAACAAATCAAGGTGAGCTGAATTTAATCTCAACAATTTATGTCACTAACTAACAACAACAACAACAATGTGAACAATTTAGGATTTTGGCTTCTGTGGACCTTCTGGTAGTCTGACGGGTCCATCAGAGGAGAGGAAAAATATGGGCACAGTTTAGGCTTAAGCTTCATTCAAAAACACCGATAAGCAATAATTAGCAGCAGATGTTTCAGTAAATCATCTTATTTCCCTGTTGTGTCGTATAAAGTCTGGATTTAGTGGCGTATCCAGGCAGATCTGGAGAGACGCCAGAAGAGGCATTAAGCCAACAACCATATGGAAAAGTTCATCAATTTACAGCCCAAACAGGAAGTGCAGTATTGATACACTTTTCAATTCAATTTGTTTCTGTTGTTTATAATTCCACTGTACGTTAGTTATATAAAAATGAGTCCATTAAATTTTTTTCCCCTTATGCCAGGCAGAGGAGTCCAGATTTGGCCCTAGGTGGATCCTGAGGTGTTGCCAGGCCAGATGGGATTTAGTCCAGGCCCGCCCCGTGGTCTCATCCACCAACCCCAGTGATGGAGCTCCTCATCCTGTCCCCAATGGTGAGTCCTGACATCAAACACTTTTATGTAGATCAATAACTTCACATATACAATTTCAATATAGATCAACACTTTACACAACACTTTAAAAAGGAACGGAGGGCAGAGAATGATAAGAGGAAGAGGAAGAGGAAGAGGCACAAATTAGACATATCAATCAATAAATTAATTAAATATGATGATGATGATGATGGTAATGTTCGATTTAATACAATAATAAAAGTAAAATGTGTCTTGGAGGAGAGACAGATGGATTTTAATGAACCAATCCAGATTAGTCCATCATCACATCATCAAATAATCCAAGATGAATGCCACAGCAAATCAATGCTCTTATTGTTTTTGCTCCCCGACATTTGCGATCGGATTATGATGATGATGATGATGATTACATCGCTGTACTGAGGACGGAACCTTCAAATCCCTCAGTACTTCCATGAAAGTATCCGTCCTGTAAAGTACTGGGATGCGTGGAACCGAAGCTGTGATTGATTTACTGAACCCTCTATGATGTCACTGTGAGTGGTTTGGTCCATTCGCCTGCTGATTTGTTGTTGTTGTTAAGTTGTGTGTTAATATAAACAGAGTGTGTACATTTGTCAGGAAGCACAGGACACAAAGAAACTATCAAACATTCTTTGTTTAATTAAATTAAACGGCGACGTGGTGCGGGTTCGATTCAAGTTCGTCCGGCTCGTTTGAAGAACTGACAGATCTTGGATGCAGCAGAGTACGCGTCCGGCTCGGCGTGGCCTTCCTGCGCTCGTGCTGGCGCTGCGTCCCTACGCGTGGACGTGGCCTGAGACAGCCCCGTGTCCTCGTCTGTCTGCCCGGACGGGTTCGTGTCCACCTGCTGCTGGCTGTCCTGTGCAGGACTCAGAGTTCTGGCGCTCCTCTCTCTCCGCACGCTCAGCCTCTCCAGCTGCTGATGATGAGGATGATGAGGGTGAAGAGGGCCGTTCCTGCTCCTGGGTTCTGGCTGTCCGGCCGCCTCGTCCCTTGGCTCCTTGCCGTGCGTCCTGGACCTGGTGATGTTGATGCAGGCCTCGGGCTGCCCGTCCAGGTGTCTCAGCCATCGTTGCTGGATCTCCTGCTCCAGTTTGAGGCTCCGTCTCCGAGCCTCCACCTCCATCTGCGTGTCCTGCTGCAGGGGCTCCAGGTTCTGGTCCTCGGGCTTCCTCTTCTTCTTTTTCTTCTTCTTCATCTTCATCGGCTCGCTCTGGTTGTTGAGGTCTGGGAGACAAATCTCAGCCGGACTCTGCTGGCTGATGGCGTCCCCCGGCTGTGGAGCGGCGGCCTGGTGGTTCTCGCCGCTCACTTTCTTCTCACCGCGTCTCACCATCTTCCTCTTTGTGATCTTCATCACGCGCAGCCTCGGGGCCACTGACCGTAGGGCCCCTAATATCATGGGCGGGGGCCGCACGGGCCTGCGCATACGCCGCAGTTGGCAGATGTTGATGTGCACCGGGGAGACAATGTCGTCCATGAAGGCGTCCATGATGCCGGACTCATCCCTGTCCATCTCATCCAGAGTGTGATTGATGTCATCCATGGTGTCATTGGTTCGGTCCCAGTACAGGGAGAACTCCTCCGTCTCTTTCTTCTTCCCTCTCTTAGGGTTCATGTCTGCTCTCTGACCTCGGGTACAGTCTCGGGTACTTCAGTAGTACTACTGCGAGTACTTCTGCTACTACTTGTGTAATTGTGGTTGGCGTCTGAGGCGCCAGGGCGCCTCCGCGCAGTATACTATGGCTTTATGACGCCACTTATGACGGCCTAGTTTCGTCAGTGGTGGTTGATATGGCGCGGACTGTGAACACGCGTGGCAACAATAAACCGACACGGGTCGATGGAGTCGAACTAATCGAACTTTATCCACTACCAGCGTCTGATAAAACACGCAATAGTCTGCGTTTTAATCTGTGTTGTGTTATGATCGCCGCAGGGACAGCTGGGTAAGGAAGATTCTCCCTCTGTCGATCGGTGACCGACATTAAATCACAGCAACGAGTCAGAAAAACAACTTCAGCTTCAATAAACCCGCGGAGTTTGGTTAAACTCCGTAACTTACTAATATTCATTAGAATTTAAAATCAAACTTTATGAAGAGAATAAGAACTTCTTGAACTAAGCTTTTGTTTTGAGTGGGAGAGACTTCCGGGATGTTATCGCTGACCTCAGACAGTCCGACTGATGTCTTCTTACTGTGCGTTGCTCGGCGTTCTGTTTATTGGTGTGTGTGTGTGTGTGTGTGTGTGTGTGTTGGATTAAAGATGCGTTTAATGTTGGAGAGGGTGCAGTTCCCCGTTCTGACCAGTAAGTGACGCTGTGAGTCCTTACAGTAGAATTCAATTGAAGTCATTTAGTGCCGTGAGTTCCGGGTTGACCCTAACCCCGCAGGGTCAGAGGTCGCAGCCCCACCATGGATGAGCAGAATAGATAACGGATGCATCAATTTACTTTTAAAACTAAAGTCTCTAAAGATTGATTGTTGTGAAGATAAAACAGAGACGGAATATTAAAGCAGATGTTAGATTGTGACACAAATGTCCTTTTAATAGGAAGCAGATCACAGTCAGGCTGCATTCCAATTCCACTTCATCCTCATTAAAGAACAATCAAGAATGATAAACAAATTAGAAACATCCTCAGTAGAAAATAATTCTCTCATGCGAATTCCGTGTTCACACTACATTCAAATTGGTTACAGACGACGTATTCACAAGCCATTTGGAAAACAAACAGATGAGTTTTATTACGCTAATTCAAAACAAAGAAAAACTAAAAGTCCGGTAACATCAAAGAGACACGTGCTGGCACAGTAAAATTTCCCATCATGCATTTTGTAGTTGACTCTATTCACAGGGTGGGCATCATTGGTCTCCACAGAGTGGTGTCAGCGTGCATGCATGCATGTGTGTCATCTTACACATGCCCTTTTGTGCTTGAGCATAAACTCCTGTGTAGATGTGTGTGTGTGTGTGTGTGTGTGTGTGTGTATGCGATCAGTGCTGTGTGTGGAGTGTTTGTATGCATACGTACATGAAGCAGGCAACCAACGAGCTCCAGACTGCAGGATCTGTCGTTATGTTTTTCTGTCTCAGACCCTTTGACACTGTGAAAACATTGTCGATACACTGCTGTGTTGTCAAATTTGTGACACTCACAGGGACGGAAAGCCAGCATTTACAAAACCACGTCCATAGAAAGGGCTAGTTCACCCCAGGAGGAGCCCATCCTTTGTCAATTTGGATATTTGGAGGCCTTACTAGCAGCTGGGTCTTGGCCTCGGCCCTCTTGTTGTGGTTTTGGACTGAACTATCCCTTTAAAGGCTGTGGTGAGGATACATAACAATCAGACGTATTATTTGGTAGAATTCAGCCGTGCCCGGTGAGGACACGGGGACGTGTGACAGGCCAGCAGGGTTGAAGCTCATCCGTCTCTGCCTGTTGTTGTTGTTCTTGTTGTTGCACGCCTGTCACTTGACATCATTAAGTTTCGAGACTAAAAGACAAGTCGGACTAACATTTGCTCACTTTTTGCAGGGAAAAACAACGGAGTTCATCTTTGCACACCACAGGACACGACTGGGAATAACATCAGGACACCATAAATGCTTGGCGACGACTCCGATGGCTTCGTTCTTGGAAAAAAGGTAAAGTCTGATTCGTGCAACTTTGGTCCTGCTCAAGGCAAACGGCAAATTGAGGACTTAGCATCATTCCATCTCCCCTTTACAGTATTCCAAAATGTCCCGTAATTGTGAGAAAAAGCATACACACTTCAGTAGGAACAGGAATTTTATGAGTCCGTAAAGAAAACAGCAAAAAGAACCCTTAGTTCCCCTCCTTGAATCTGGATATTGCAGTTGGTACTTGTGTACATAGACAGCGCTTACATTTGGGTATTAAATACAATCTATTGCTCACAATGTCAGAGCCTGTGGTGTGACAATACGCACACACACACACGGGCGCACGCACGCACACTGATGCACACACAATAACAAAACACCCAGTAGTGTTTACGGTGGGTTTTGTCCTTCGTAAAAACCGAGAGTTTCCGTGAACGTACAAACAAACCACTATTGCCTTTAGAGATGAGTTTAAGTCGAAGTGTGCAGGCAAGCTGTCGTTTGCCAAGTTATCGCCTCCACGTGTTGATGAACGTCCTCGGTTTTCGTGTGGATAAATGGGCTCAGATGCCGGCTGGTGGACAGCCGCGGAGAGGAGAGTAGTGAATCTGTCAGTCGTCCTCGGTGACAGACGATGATGCGTCACCCCGTGATGGACTCTCTGTCTCCTGGTCTTTCTGCTGAGTGGTGTGTAGCCTTGGTAGGGGTATTGAGACAACGTAAGCATGGATAGTGTGTGTTAGTGTGTAAACTGACCTCCCAGTCCACTGATCCTGTAGCCCTTTTGGAGTTAATGTGCACTCTAGGGGAGATGATGCCTCAGCGTGTTGGACACTATTGCTCGGCTGCAGTGATGCGACGACGCAGGACAGCTGAAGTTAGAAAATGTCTGTGCGACAGCGTTTCATTTGAAGTCACTTCACTATAAACACATCACACGTCGGGTTCAGCTTTTGGCTGTGTTTTCTCTGTCAGGTGGTAACTATAAAATGTTATCGTGTGGGGGTTACATTAAGGGAAAGATGAGGACCAAGTTAAAAAAAAACATTCTGAAAAAAAGTCAGAATTCAGATTTCTATATATATATATATATTTATATTTAGAGTTCTCACTTTTGTTTTTAAACTTAGCCCTAATCCTCTTCCGTATTTTACAGTATGCATCATGCTCACACAGGTTTAAAGTGTCTAAAATCTTTAAGGTGTGGGGCAGCGGGGGATTCTCCACAACAGTAGCCATGGTTACAGCGAGTGAATCACAGTGTTTCTGGGGTTCACATGCAGGGAGTGGTACGTTACAGGACGGACAGACGGAGGGTGGGGGAGTGGGGGGTGTCGTCCCTGGACAACTATCTAAGTCCAGTGATCTTAGATCTTAGATCTCTTAGATCTTGGCCCTAAGGCCGTCTTACACAACAAATCACGCTAGGAGGGAGATGAAGCAGAGCGAACGACAGGGGAGAGAAAGACAGGGACTGGGAGAACGACACACAGTCAGGCAGGCAAGCAGACAGACAGACGGACCGACAGACAGACAGACAGACGCAACAGCTAAGCAATGACGGCTCTCCTGAAGTCTGGGAAGCCAAAGTGCAAAGTGGTCGTTCTCAAAGTATTCACACGGTTTGTCGTTCTGCTTCGTATTCGATCACATCTAAGTCTTAAATGCACAGCATATAAAAGGTGTGATGTGTTATAGGAAAGGCTGAGATTGACACGTGAGGCTAATGTGTGTCCAACCTTACAGCCAGGAGCTGTCAAAATATTCAAAATCAGGTATGAATGTGTAGAAAGATATTTCTGAATGTTTGCATTGGAATCATTGTAATGTTAATGTTGCATAATGTATGCAGATACATGTACAATATAGCTTTTGACGCGCGTGTGCTCGGTATTGCACATTTGTCTGCGTAGGTGTGAGCTCTGTGTGTGTCTACCGGGCATGTCTCTTGTGTATTTGTGCAGGGGTGTGTCCTCGCTCGCGCCCTCCCTCCCTCTCAGCTGCGGCCCTCCTCGGCGGAGCGTTGATCCGATTTCAGCTTGACGAACTCTTTGGCCACGTCGTCGTTGTTGCGTTGTGAGAGGATGCGCAGCACCGTCAGGCCCGTCTCGTCCATGTGCACCCGTCGGCCCAGCGGCATCCAGCAGGTGACGCTGCCTTTATTGGCCATATCCTTCACCTGCAGCAGGGCCATGCCCACGGTGCGATCCTCCCGGGCGAAGCAGTAGTCCTTCACACACACCTGCAGCTCGTAACTCTCAGGGCCAACCTCGGTCCCAAGGGAGCTGCGGACGAGAGATATCCGTGTTTTACCTCACTGACATGGATTTTTATGAGGTATGAAGGCATAAAATGGAACGTGGCATCTTTACAAACTACACTCTACCAATAATACCGCTTATTTATCTTTACAGCGATTAAAGAAGAAGCAGGTAAAATGATTAAATGAATGCAATTAATAGGATATTAACAGGCGTCTTGATCTGACAGATGTTGTCTGATCAAATCGAGCATATTTCCATTTGTGATGACTCCAGTTGCATTGTATAGTTCTTGTACTGTGGATCAGTCATGTAGGTACAACAAATACTCACTACTGGAAGCTCTCATTGAATTTAGGCGACCAGCTGTTGTTTTTGGATTTGGTGGCAAACTTCCTCTTCTTGTCGCTGAGGTGAGGGCCGATGATGTAGACTTCCACGAAGGGACGGAAACCTTGTGCCTTCCATTTTAGATCGTTGGCAGCAACCACTAGGAGGGGAAACGGAAGGGAAAGGATGATGAAACAAAGTAGGAAAGCACAAAGGCAGGCAGGGAAGGCCAAAAAGGACAATGGTCAATAACTGCACCCCTCCCCAGGCACCCCCTCTGACCTTTGACACTAATCTTGTGTTCTCCATTAGGTTGCGGTAAGATGTCCACATGCATCACCACCTCTCCGACCGCATCGACTCCAGAGGCTGCAAAGACACAGCACAGTGAGTGACTGGCACTAAGGTTTATCTACTGCATACTAAAGTGTGTGTGGGCAAGTGTGTATCTGATGTGTGCCTGGGTGTCATCGTATGAGAAAGTGCATTCCACAAAGCAGCACAACTGATGTATGACTTGAAGAAAAAAGATGCATCAGCAGAGTGTGAGCTAAATTTGAACAGAAAACACACACACACACACACACACAGGGTGATAATCAGATGAGCAGGACTTGGCGAGGTACAGGCAGCTTTAGTGCCAGCTCTCATTCCAGGCAAACAGCAAACTTATGTGGTAATACTTGGTTATTTGCATTTCGAGCTGAATGTAGAAGACTAAATAAGAGAATGAATTCTAAACGTTTTGAGAGGAGAACTGAGAGCTTCGTTTCCTCAGCTGGATTCAAACTTTCTGCGTTTTTATGTAGCTGTCAGTGCCCTTTACTCCTAATTTTCACTATCCTTGAACTTTGGCCACAGCCATGTTTCCAGACGTATGCATTAAGTGCCAAACTGGGATGCAAAAAGGGGGACAGACAGACAGACAGATGGGGCAACACATCACTGTCTGATTTTTTCCCTCTGCTTTGGAAATTGCTTTATGACTGATCACACAGTCTAAGCTCTAGGGGATGTGCAGATGATAAATAACACTGCTGACATGTACCTTTCTCTGGTGGAGTGTCTTCATTCGGCGTGTACCGGACTCCTTTCCCTCCATGGACTGAGGCAGAGAGAGAACAAAGTCAATTTACAGCCACAACCAAAACAAAGGACTACATACCACCCATATCAGTTACAGGCACCAGGACAACTGCAGGGTCTTCAAGCAAGGTATTTGAAGTTATCTGTCAAAGACATCTGCAGTATAAACACTAGAACAGTTTGTGTGGAACAGTTTGTGAATGTGTGTGTGTGTGTTCTGTCTGTAGTCGTACTCTGAGCGTTCTGAGACAGGACAAACTTCCTGATGAGCTTGTCTGTAGCCTGCGTGTACAGAGACAGGGCGTAACGCAGAGACTGAAGGTCTGGACTTTTCTCCAGGAAGGTCTTCTTCAGGCCCACACCTCCAGCGTGGAAGTATTGCTGCATAACACATAACATGACAAGACGTCTGTTAAGCTCAAGTTAAAGCTGTGAAGATCAATGGGATCATTTGGAGTTCTTCAGTAAACCTTGTAAATTGCACTCATGTATGCTAAACAGTCATTTTTACAGCCCAAATGATATCCAGTTTCATATGTTACTAACCACACATCGAAACAATAATCAATATTCTAACAATAGAAGCTCTAACGTCACTGCAGTCCGTTGTGTTTGTCTTGTCCACATTACCTTAATCGTGTCGAGAGCCAGCTCTATTACTGCACACTGCTTAGGAGTTAATGCTTTGGCCTCCTCCCGACCCATGTGCTCCTGCAGAGAAGACCAAGAAACACAGCAGACAGCTGAATCATATGTTCTAATTCCATTTTTAGGCTCTTGTTGCTATCTTCAGCTACTTTGTTACCTTGAGCTTAGAAAGCTGGCCGAGCTCCTTAGCAGCATTGAAGATCATCTGAGTGCCCTGTTTGGGAGAATTGGACAGGAGAGTGAACACTTGAAGAAAAAAAAAGGCATTTCCTCAGCAAGTGATGCTAAAAAGTGTGCAAGGGAGGTGGGTGTGTAAGGTCAGGAAGAATGTACTCTATTCTCATAATGTAGGTCATCTTAATGCCTTTGAAAATGTCCATTACATTTTTTGGACATATAGATGCTAAACTTTAGAGTAATTTTAGCTGCAGGAGAGAGACAAGGTTTAAGTGCTGAGGTGTAATTATTGCAGGGACTAATGGGAAGGTACAAGTGCTGCCTCTTGTGCACCATGCTAACATCTAAATGAGATTTTAATGCACTGAGAGCTGACGTCCACAGAGAAGAAAGGAGGAAAAGACAGTGGTTTAAGCTAGGAGATGGTGCTGGTAAGGTAGGAGAGAGTGAGGGGAGGGAGCCATATGTCCCCATAGATACACACATGCCTGCACACCCACATACTTACAACAACCTATAGAAGAGGGATGGGGGAGAGAATGGAGTAATGGTGAGACAGGAGTCGTTGAAATGCATTATGATTTAGAAACAGAGAGAAGAATGTGGTGGAACGAAGGGTGTGTGTGTGTGTGTGTGTGTGTGTGTTACCTACCGTCTGGTCGGTAAGTGTTGGAAGCACAATCGTTTTTTCCATTGTGTTCATCACCAGTTTCCACAGCTCCTTCAGCACCCTCTTTAGAACAGTCTTCTCACAGATCTTAGCAAACAATGACAGGCTGTAATAAAAAAACATGACACACATGAAGCCAGCATTTTTTACAAAAACAGACCATGATCGTGTGTGTGTGTGTGTTTCTCTTCACTAGGCACAGGACGCAGCAGTGACAGAAACGATAGCATTAAAAGGCTGACAAGAGCGAGAAGGATATCAGGTGGTGAGTATGTACTTACTACACAGCAAGAATTCTAACGAATCAAGATCCAATTTTTGTTAATTCTATCCAACAGCTCAGGAATTGCTGAGTGGCGCTCACAAGAGTGAAAATTTACACAAAAGTCACTTGATCAAATTTCCATAATTTCCAAACCCCACCAGCCAACGTTGCACTTTCAATGTAAACAAAACATATAAACTCACTTGCTGTCCAGGAAGTCCATGATAGGCTGCAGGACATTGTCGGCCTCTTGAACCACGCTACCATTGGCTGGGACTGTCTGACCCTTGACCTGAGCCAGGATGTCTCCCATCTGTCTCACGTTGTCCTCAATCTGGGGCTGGAAACTGTAACAAATAACACAGACAGAGTGTGTTATCAGATGGAGAGTTTGGGTTTTGTACCTCTTGAGTTTGAGGTCCTTGATTACTCCCACACACCCACCTGACAGCAAAGATGTGGCTAAGGTCATCCATGACACTGTTGAGTTTGTTCTGCAGCTCTTTTAGGAAGTCACTGGCCTCCACATTGAGCTGGAAGAGGAGAACACTGGATGAATACCAGGGCCATGGTGTGGTTATCGCAACAAAAACAACGTGGAGACTTACATCTTTGCCTCCCATGGCTTCAAACATCTTCTCCAACTGAACCCGGAGTTGCTGGATGTTATTGATGATGATACATGGCTGAGGGACGAGAGTGAAATGATTACATTTACAGATACACACAGACCCGCCCCTGTCTTCCACACTTTTTCTCCATTCTCAGGTTTTTGCTGTAATCAATCAAGGTTAGTCTTCACAACTTTTTTATTGCTTCTTTGGCAAAAACACTCTTGGTGATGTGGGGCAGAAGAAGCTGGAATTCTCAGTAATCACCGCTCCTCTGGGGCTTCTGGTCTCTCTGGGAGTGCAGCCCACTTTACCCAGGCTACACCACATTCACTAATTACACAGCCCTAATTCACTTAGACACACTGCAGCCTGGCCACAGCCATTACACTAAAGAGGATGAGCGATGAGGGAGTTTATTGTAGTATTCACAAAGTGGGTGTCATGGATGGACTTACCAAGAATGCTACAGGATTTAAATCTGTTAATGATGTTTCATAATATATTAAACTAACATCGGACATTGAATTACATTTTATTTCTGTATTAAAAAAATCTGTTTTCTCATCCCATGCAGAAAAAATGATGATCTGTGTTCTTATTGTATCTATTTTGGATTAGGGAGCAATGTTTATGGTCAAGCTGCAACCACCACACTGAAACCACAAGATTTATCACAGGTAACAGTGATAACACACACACCACTATCTTGTTTGCTAAACTTGTCGGGCCGTCTTTTGTTGTAAGACATGTTAAGACAGATGTGAAAAATCTGCTATGCTGAGTCAATGTTTTATTCCAGTGCCACATGTGCAGGCTTGAGCTTATTAAATCTTGTGGTTTTAAAAATCCGAACGTAATGAAATGCAGCATCAGACTAATCCTACGCTTGCTGCTTCGCATTATTTTTTTTTTTATGTAAGCTTTGAAGCACCTTTAATGCATATCATCTGGTTTTTTTTGTTATTTCACACAATTGTAAATGAGTATTCTCACTTTTTCCTCATTCAATTGAAATAAAGGTTGACAGTAAAAAGTAAGTCTTTTTCTATTCACTTTTCCATCAATCCACCAATGCACACTATTATGTTGGACATTTGAAAGATTTTAAAATGCTTACCACTTTCTCTTTCTTGACATGGTTTGGGAAGTCCTTTGCTATGATGTCAGCATAAGACAGCAGGACATTGCCAATGGTCTAAGAGAGAGAAAATAAATAAATGAGAGCATACAGTGAGGACACGCAAAAAAAAATGTTTTCTTTACTCTGTAGATGAAGAGGTTTAACATGAACGGAGAAAATCACCTTGGCAAACCTCTTCATGTAGTTTCCAACAATCTGAGGGTCGGGACACTCCAGTTTACGGATGATTTCAAAGCTCTGATTGAGCTGAGAAAACACATCCACGACGGAGCAGGAGAATAATGCATGCTCTGATGTGACCTGGAACTGGAGAAGACAGAAAAGGCCCCAACGGTGAAATTATGAGAGAAGACTGAAATTGTAGTCCTGCAACAACAAGATGAGCGAGATTAACACAGAATGTGAGGGGTTCAGGTCCCACCCAAGTCACCAGTGGTAGAAGCGTACGCATTCATGCTTCCTCTTTTACTTTATCCCTATAATGGCCATTTCCTTCTCGTTCATAATTTACAGCTCTCTGGCGATTGCAATTAAAAAATCTGAGAAAAGATAGCTATTTAAGTGAAATAAGCCTTTGGGTAAGAGTGGTGGAGGAGATGAGTAAGTCATGATGGGTAATAGGGCCCACATTAACACTCCAGCCATTAGCTTAAAAGTGAACGGTGTTATGGTATGTGACTGCCTGAGGAATGCTGTTTTGCTGACACAGGGAAGTAAAAGCTGCTCCAGGTGACAGTAATTAGACCCAAAGGATCCCTGACATATGAGCTGGGAGAATCTTCAGCTGCTTTGTATCGACCGCTTGCTGTGTGGGTATGTACGAGTGTGCGAGAGGGAGTGTGAGTCATGGCATAGCTGGAGTGTGTATGCATTGACTTGTACTGTGCATCTGTTCTTCTCTGCAGTGAAGTTTTTTTCCATTTGCTTTTGGTATCGAGTCATTATTGATCGCCTTGAGGCCTTCAACCTGGCCCTCTCCCTCTCTCCCTCTCTCTCTCTCTTTCCCTCACAGAGGCTGCTGTATGTGCTGAGTCAGGAGAGCCGATGTGAACTGAATTTGCATGAGAAATGCATTAATAAATTTTGGCGGAAGATGACGTTGGTAGGAGGTCAAATGCAAGCTTCCATACTTTATGCAGAATTGGTAATTGTTTGACTTTAATGTCCTACAACCCCACTTTAGATTCATTGATTCATGATGTAGGTTCTACCATATTAAGGGCTGTCCCACACCAGTTAATGTGGCCATCGATCTCAACAATAAAAAACCCAACGACAGCGAATGTGCATTAGAGTGAATTAACACGATATATTGAGGAATTTTACAAATTGTAAATTACTTAAGTGGAAATTATTTTCTGGACTTGGTTATTGACATAGTTTTTTGTATTATTTTTTTATCTGGCATTCACTATCCAGGTCTGTGGTCATTATAATGAATCCTTTTGGATACCCTGTTCTATTATCTCCACGCAACGACAGAAGCTATGCACAATAAAATGTAAAGGTATCTTGCAGATTCCTTAATAGAAATGTACAATGCTATAATGGTCGCCTTGCAAAATAAATGTAATTTGGTATGTGAATGCCAAATATCTCAAATAAGCTCTAACTTACAAAAAAAAGCTGCGCACAAGTTTCCCAGTAATTATTTTGTATAATTGCCATATCGACTTGTCTTACTCCACTAACAAAGGCATTTGTGCTTGAAATCATTTCACCTTGTTACCAGGTCTATTGGTGTTTCTCTGAAGTAGGTAGAGTTTTGAGTTTGTTTTTCATCCGTTTTATAGTACTGTATCCTATTGTGCTGGCATTTCAAAGAAGGGTGCAGATGAAAGGAGTTACCCCGTCTTTTTTGTCCCTCTCCAGGGCTCCATGAAGAAAATCTCTGGAAACTTCCTCATTTTCATCCAACCACATGACGACAAATGGCTCGAACCAGCTGAAAAACAGAGAAACAACATAGAGGCAGACTGAGTGTCTGTGCCACAGTAGAGATGGATAGATGTGACTGATGTATTAAAATCCATACTCACGCTGGGTATTCGGGTACATGCTTCTGGAAAGTGGGCAGTTCTTTGCAGTACTCATTATAGAGCCACTTTACTTTGAAGTGCAGGTTCATATAATCTGCACTTTTACAGAGACGGTTCTTCTCATGCTCTGAATATTGAAGAGAAAGAATGAATGGCAGAAGTTTTTCCTCACCAATTTTGCCCCCAGCCTCCTCACACAGTACACTGTCAACTAATAACTAACTTGTCTCTCTGAAAAGTATCAACTCAACCCCTATGATCTCCATTCCAACAACTACACAACATACCTTCCATGGCGTACTTCATGTCCTGTGCAAACATATTCCACATCACCTCAGCACTGATCTTTCCCACATTCAGTTCCTGTGGAAACCTGTGGGAGGAAGCAAAGACTTGGACTTAGTGTTCTGCAGCCAACACTGAGACTGTAGTGGCAAACATGACAGCTGTGTTTCCTAAATATTACTTAAGCTGTTACAGTAAGAAAATCACTTCAGAGAAAATACGAAATTAAAATGGTGTCAGGATTTCTCTCCAAAAATACATTTAAGTACAGTATGAAAAAGTGCTGTGGGACAAAAATCCAAAGTAACCAGTCTGCATGTATGCTGGTTACAACCTTTTGCTATGTTTTGTACTACTTCTACTTACTTAAGAAGCAACATGAAGCAACTGTGAAACACAAATCTGCATGTACAAGTTGAGGAAAGATGCCAAAGGTTTAAGTGGACTCACTGGTTGAGGCAAGGAGTGTAAGAGTTTTTGTCCTCTTCTATGATGGAGACAATGAGGGTGATAAGCTTGGACCAGAAGTCCAAGTTTTTGATGCTGGGACCCTGCTCATCTGGAGGGACTGCCTTTGACTAGAAAGTGAGAGACAGAGGTATTATTGCTGCACGCATAAATATTACATTTAGAGTGGCATTGGTGCAAAGATATCATTGGAGCTGCAGTGAAGAGAAGAGCCACTGCAATGTTTACATATTTAAATACCGTATATCTGTCATACACACACACACATTGAGACTTACAGGGTCTGTCTGATATTCCCTGTTGTAGAGATCATGGCAGTTGTTGAAGATGTATTCGTAAGTGGAGTTGAGACAGGCTTTTACGCAATCCTTCACCACCTGGCTCGCCCTGGGGGGACTCTGCAGCTCCTGGACCTGAACACAAACATCACAGAACATTTGGCTTCATTAGAAGCATCCCAAAGACTCAGCATGGGGTATCTCAATGGGAATTTAATGATGGGAATACGCTCTATTCACTGAGCATTACAAAATCCAAAATAGCACACACAGAACAGCACACACACAGACACAGAGCTTAAGTTTGGATAGGGTAATGTGAGACTAGTTTGGGTTTGAGCCTAAAGCTACTGCTTACTGACAGTATGTACTGGAAATTTCTACCATGTTCTTAAGGGAGTAAAAGCACTAATGTGAAAACAAAACAAATAAAATGAAAATATTCTGTCAGTATTACCTTCATTCTGAAGAATGTTATGCTAGTCAGTAGGTCAACGGTAGATTTAAGGTCCTGTAATCTCTCTGGACTGCTGGCTGGAAAGTTATTCTAAAGACAAAAGCACATAAAGAAATAATCAGAAACTATTCACGAAGTATTAGTAGGTAATAAAAATGGCACATGATTTTCAGCTCTATACCAAAACAGAGAACAGGGATTTCGGAGATGGTCATCCAACAACAGCACAAATAAATTAGAGGCCCCAAGAACTAGTTCATCAAAAACATTCATCAGCACTTCTAATAATAGAGAAGCAGTCCGTACCCGGTACATGGACAGGTCAATCCTCAGGGAGTTGTGCAGCTGATCAAGTAATTTCACAAACCTCTCTTTCTAAAGAGGAAAAGGAAGAAGACAAAAAACACCACACACCATTCAGAAACAACCAAAGACTGACACATTATTTACCATTTGACTACACAAACCCAATTCTGGTTGATCTGGTTGGGCCTTTGTAGAGGGAGGCTGGGCCACAGCACTTTCATTTACAGATGTCATGTGCCTCATCTGAGCCCCAGGGGGAATACAGACTACATGTTCCCAAAGTGTTTACAAGGAAAATCTTCACATATCTGTGGAAAGGGAACAAATGCTACCATTTCTAAAGGACTCACGCCAAAGTTGGAGGCAGCGAATCGATCTGAAGCAGAGACATTATTGGAGGACTGTGTGGTGTGGGCGTAGTAGGCGTTGATATTGGCTAGCAGGGTGCTCATCACAGCTGGCACTCCTGGACACATGTATTTAGATGAAAGACAGGCAAAGTGGCTGTTGGATGGGAAGAATAATAAAGGAAAGAGGTTAATGAGTAGATGTCTTTGTTCTTCTAACTCCAAACTGAAATTCTAGTACAACATTCAATAGTCAGGAGTAGTGTTAAGGGACTAACGTCATGGCCTGGTAGATGGACTCTACACCGTATCGCATGGCGAACTCATCCACTATCTCCTGAGCCGTCTCCTCAAAATACACCTTCCATGCATCGTCCCCTTTAGCATCAGGGATCTTTACTACTCCACCATTTTGCTCCTCTGTGGTGTACTGGAACAGATGCTGAACACAGAAAGAAGACAGTAAGTCAAGATAGTAAGACAGTATGAGAGCTTGACTGGAGTAAACTCGCCACAGGAGGTTGCTTTAATTGTATTTTTATTTCTGTGTTTTATTTGTATGAAGACACAAGTTCCTTGATGTTCAAATAAACAGACTGACCTCATGCAGGCAGGTGTACTGAACATGGTATGGGGCTACCGTCTCCTCTCCTTTGATTTCTACACTTATGTGCATCCGGATGGCTCCTGACACTGCAGACTTATCTGTTCGCTTGTCTGTCAGATGAAGGGAAAATATACAAGGATTTTTACAACATTTATGTGTTTCTTGTTTTTTCTTAATCTCTCTACAATTCTCTGCACTCATTTTCCGTCTCTAATCCCCTTTAATTCTTTTCTCTCTGTTCATGTTCACTCAGAAACTCACCCAGATTGTACCAAACATCCATTTCTCCACTGAGAGTGCGAACTTCAATGATGGTTTGACCCAGGAAGTCATCGCTTTCACGTTTGAACCGCTGTTTCACACGGGACTTAATGTCATCGTCCTCATCCCACACACGGACTTTGATGCGGTCAGATGAGTTGTGGCATTCACTAGATGAGGCAGAGAGAGCGCGTGGAGAATTTTTACAACATAAGAATTCAACAAATGTTGGAGCATATGCTGACTGTCGTGAAATGCTGTTCAGACTAAAATATTTGTACAGTACGAGGAAATAATTTGATTTACAACACTAAATAGCGAGGCTTGACTGCATTTTGCTGCCGATATATCTAAAATAGTTGCAGGAAATGAAAAATGCTGTGCTGCTAGATTCCACTGACATAAAATGGCACAAGCTCACGGTGTCCTAGCAGTACTCACAAGTGGAAGTTCTCCTCCCAGACAGGATTGAGGTTGCCGTAGATGGTCTTGGTCCTCTTTTTGGTTTTCCCCACTTGGACAGTAACATATGGGTCACTAGAGCCTGTTTTGTCTTTAGCCTGCAGGCCCTGGGCACAGACCACTGGGTATGAAAAATGGAGAGACATTAAAACAAAGATCTATCAAGTCTTTTAATGTCTTTTAATGGATAATTGCTGTGTCATAGTGTATGTTAATGCTCTTTCCTCACCAGTGATGCTGATCTTTGCTGACCATTTGGAGGTCCCATCAAGCACACTTTGCTTGATCTGTTTCATCTGTGTGGCATGTGCTGTTTTGTCAAGGGCAAACACTTCCTGGATTTGCTCAAAGATCTCTGGCTTGTTCCGCTCTCTGATCTTCATGCGGTCCTTCAGAACCATAATGATGTTCTGGGTTCGGTCTTCGGCACCATGCTTTGAACTTTTCTCTGCAGCTCCTGATTAGACAGGAGGATGAAAAGAGGGAAGCACAGCTGATAGTGTGTAGAATGTATTCAAGACATGATGGCCCAGAGGCCAGAGGCTTATCTCCTTTTTTTCTCTTCAATCCATCACTTTAACAGCAGAGTGCCAAGTTACGATAGCAGCAGATCAATTCTGAAAGTCTTTGACATTTTTTGGCCGGGGATCAAACCCCAAACCTCATGGTTATTAGGGTGAAAACTGTATGCACTGCAAATGATCTGGTCAGGAAAAGATTTAAAGGACAGATGGGTGTTACAGGCACCCAAATCTTACAAGACTCTTTGGAGACCAGAGACATATGAATAATGCATTGCAGAAACTGACTCCATGATCAGTAAGGGAATTGGGTAAGTAACCCCTTGTGGAGATAAATTAGAAAAATCAGTATGGATGCAAAGTGAGAGAGAGGTAGGGGTATGACAGCATGTTACTCCGGAGATAAATTAGAGAGGAAGAAGGGGGAGAGTGTGAGAATGGATAGAGGACAAGAATAATGGGAAGTCAACTGAGCAGACGGGAGGGGAGCTAAAATGGCTTTTAGTTTGGAGTATTGTAAAAAAATAAAAAAATAAATAAAGGGGAGCATAAGTCTGACTGTGTGAGCATGAACAGCTACATCTAAGCGTGTATATGTGTAAGTGTGTTTGCATCAGTCCTTACTCTGCAGGCAATCAGCATTTAGCAGATCCTGGCACTTATCGTGGCATTTGACACCACACTCGGAGCAACGCATACCCTGTCTGGCAATGCCCCACAGCAGCCCCTCACATTCATAACAGTACGTAGGAGTGGTGGCCGTCCACACCTCGAAGTTGTGTGGTGTGGTTGAGGAGATGGGGTAGATCAGAGCCTGCAGGGTCTTTTTATAAACATGGCTCTTCTGCAAATAGAAAGGACAGAGCAATGGAAGCTTGACACAAACCATGACCAGGATCTGAACAAAACTGTGAAAAAGAATTGATGTGTGGAAACCCACCAGCTCCTCATTGCCAAGAGTAGTGGAAGCCATGGCAGAGGTGATTCCAGCTTTACGAGAGTTCTGCACTAGAGACTAGGAACAAAGGAACATATGGTCATATTTTAATGTGAACAAGGTGATGAGCTGTATTTGATATGTGTCAGGGTTAACAAGCTCTTACCATAGCCTGATGTGGACAGACAGTGATAAAACAGAGGAAAAGAGAAAAAACAATTATTTTTCTGATGATGATCACTGATCTGATGTGTTTATGGTGTGCCATAGATTGAGTGTGTGTGTGTGTGTGTGTGTTTGTGTATGCATGCCCATGTGTTTCTCACCAGATCTCTGACTAGAGGAATGGCTTTCCTCTTGCGAAGATCCGGCATACTGTCAATACTGTACAGGGCACCTCCCATTCTGAAAATTCAAAAGTGATGGTATAATCATCAAGTATTGCTATATACCATACTTACTATACTATACTTACATATGTACTATACTATATACATACCAATACTAATCATCACCTCAAGCCTCAAGTTTTGCCATTACAAGCCCGATGGAATTCCCAATATTATAATTTGTAATTTCACTGTGGTTGCGGATCTCCCAAGGACATTTCTCAAGACACTACTTATGCAGATTTCCTTGTCTTAAACAGTGGGATGGACAAAACCCAGCTGGATGTAACTGCAAGGTTTGTATTTGGCTAACGTCACACTTCATCAGTATGCAGTCTCGGGTCCATTCTGAGGTCTGCCTCATCTTCAAATGACCTGCCAGCTAAGTCAGGGTAGCCCACCGCTGCTCAATACTCACTGGCCTTATGCCATGAGGTGAATGAGCCAGTGGATCAGAAAAAGAAAGAATGGACTAAAGAAGAGAGCTTTCATTCGAAACCAGCACTTACTGGTGATTATTTGAGAACATTTATTTTATATTTATAGATTATATGGTAAATCATTGATCGTTACGTAAGCAAATAATTCAGAATCTTACCCTCCTTTACCAAACCACAGTGAGCTGGAAGTCTCTCCCCGAGCCTGAGAGAAGAAAACAGGAGCGATGGTCAGAATTTAAAAAATACAACCCCCCTTATTTTTGCTCCTGCACACATCAGTATCATTTACAGGACGCGGATAATGTATTTGATAATAAAATTCCTTTCATAGCCTTTCTCACATCTGAAATCAAATCCCTACCCTTCTCAACCTATTCCCTTTATGTGTTATTGCATCAGTGCTTGAAAGTGACCTCGGAGAGTGAAAACCTGTACTCAAGAGTTATTACTCCATCTTTGGATAGCATCACACCATTGATATAACAATGCTGCTTTATAAAGTCACAACTACAACTTATTTAGAAAATATAAGTGATATAATTATAATCACAATGGACGACAGCTGTGCTAAAATACAACTGAAGAGATACAATTTTGTGAAATTAAATGAGCAAATGTGTTTGGTTTCAGATTATTTCTGTTCAGCAACCAATGAGGTTGTACCTACCAGTCAGCATGCTCCAATGATGGCCGAGCAAAGAACATGCGAGTATCACTATGGCAATGACATGACACTGGAAAGAAATCAAAGTGGGTCCGCGTAAACAATCAACAACAAAAAAAGACAAAGGAAGGGAAGCCAGGTGAACAAAAAACATAGCTAAACATATATCAACATAAATAACAAAGCAAGGGATTATTCCTCAGAAAATGGAACACAAAGGTAATGAAAAGCAACATAACGTGAATAAAATATGCAAGTGAAAACTGTTCAAGCAAAACTTAATGTCAAGCAGATCAATCAGACTTATGTGAACCAGTCATACAATGGACATGTGCCCCACACTAAAATAAAAAGTTTGCTATTTGTAAACCACTCTGTGTTCTATCATAAAAACCTCAGAGGTATCAATAATAGAGTATGACGCAAGCCTGTATTCCAGTATCTAGAGAACGCTATCAAAATATAACTGAATACTTACTGTATCCACCTTGTCTTTGCCCATAAATAATGCATTTCACATATATATTTTAAAGACTTGGTGGACATTTTTTGTCTGTTATAGCTTTTAAATTGCAGTAATGGTACTCAAAGCAGACCTGAATGAGGCCTAATCTGAACAGAATTTTTGATTGAGGTTAGTGTTAAAACCAGACTGGCCCTGAGATGACCTCTTACCTCCCGAAGCTGATCTAAGACTTTATTGTAGAGCCTTAGCCAGTTCTCTTTGGCCCTGACTGCTGGGTCCACTGGCTCTTTGGGCTCCTCTATGACTGCAGGACTACAAGGAAAAAAAGGATTTAGTGACACACTTTTATAGGATTAGTGGTCCCAGCTCAAGCTGCAACATCAAGGCTATAGAACAGACAATAGAAAGTTGTTATTTCTTTTCTAGCGTAGTTTGCTGTTGATTTAGTTCATCACCTCATTCACTTTAAACTTCAATCAGTTAATTCTTACCTCTCAGGCAGCATCTCATTTTCTTCAACGGGTGTCAAAGGCCGGCTCTCTTCAAAATGCTCGTCCTCTTCGTCTATTGGAAGCTTCTCCTCTGGCTGGGCAGGGGGCGTCCTAGCTTCGTTCTCAAATATTTGTTCTTCTTCTATCCAAGGCTCTTCATCAATATTAGGAACCTGGTCCTCAGGGGGAACAGCCTGTGTAGTGGTAGGACCATTGCCCTGGGCATGAGGTGTTGCAGAGGGTGGGGTCTGTTGAGACAAAGGACCCGTGGCAGAGGAAGGCTGGGAAGTTGCAGCTGCAACAGTGGCTGGGTGGGACGGAGGGATGGAATTGGCTGCAGCAGATTGGTGCTGTTGCGATGGAACTGAGGGTGGGGTGTGTGACGGAGCAGGTTGGGGAGTAGGAACAGAAGAAAGGAAGGTAGAGGCCAAGCCTGTCACTGCTGCTGTTAGAGGTTTAGCCATTGAAAAGAAGGAAGTGGCAGACGGGGCGGGCTGGGGCTGTGACTGGGTTTGTGGTTGGGGCTGTTTAGGTGGTTGGGCTGCTGGCTGACCAGCAGGGGCCATGCCAGGAGGAATAGTTTGATTGGTTGTCTGGTTAGGTGGTTGACTCGGGGGCTGTTGTTGGTTTAAAGAAGACTGTTTCTCTAAAGGAGGTCTGGAGTTTGGCATATCAAGAGCTGGAGGAGCAGTGGACGTCGGGGTAGGAGTGAACGGAGGCTCCAGGTCCTCACTGAGGGTTCCATCCAAATTGTAGAGGTCCTCATCATCGTACATCATCTCCTCGTCCTCATAGAGACCCTCCTCTTCACCCTCATACAATCCTCCATCATCCTCCTCATAAAGAGCCCCCTCCTCTCCTCCATCTTTGCTGTATCCGCCATCATCACTGTACGCTCCCTGGGTCTCATCAGGGTCCCAATCTGGAGAACCTTTACTGTAACTAACTGAGGAGTGGCAGGAGTGATAGGAGTCGTTCTCGTCGTATGGGTCCCTCTCTCCATATTCACCGCCATAGTCATCCTCACTCAGCTGACTGCTGCACCGACTCAACTCTGCTGATGACGCATAGCTCCCAGTGGGACTGAATGAGGAGAGGAAGATGCAGGCGGGTAAGAAGAGAAGAATACAGTTTTGAAATGGAGATACAGACCAGAACATCCACTTATTGATTCATTCTCCTCATACCCTATACATTTTAATGGACACTGGTAATCACGCTTAATCTCACACATGCTTACAGAGCACTTTGTTGAAATATGGCCTATATGCTTTGTCCCAGCCAGCCTTACCAAAAACGTTTTCTACATGTCTCAGGGTGGACAGACATTACACTGATGTCTAATCGATGAAAGGTAATTGGAAACAAACAAGCATGGAGAAATAGAGCAGAACAGAAAGGTGAGAGGCCTCCAGAAAGCTGACAAATTAAAAAGAAATACAACAAACGGGGAAAACGTATTTTTCTTCTTTATAAACAGGGCTATTAAAAAACACAATATGGGTACAAGTGAGGACGATTAGTGGGGATACAGGGAATGGAAGACAAAGAAGAAGAGAAGGTAGTGGTGAACATGGAGATGAAGTAGAAGGAAGGAGTGCCTGGAGAGAGCTGAAAGGAGGAGATGAAGAATGGGCGGTGGTAAGGGAAGGGCGTCTTGTCCAATACACTCACACAAAAAGCTAATCTTATGTGGCTGTATTGACCATTAGATTGCAAGATGAATAATTCATAATGTAAGAGGTGGATGGACGAATGCTTTCAGTTCCAGTGTGTGAGAAACGTGTCTACACATTTGCAGCATTTGATACAACTCTGAAAGAGGAAAAATGTCTGGTCTTTACAGTCCAATAAAGAAATACGATCATTCAACTGACAGCTAAGGTGGACTCTTCTGCCTGATCTTTTCACATTCCAAACGAACATCCTATACTGGGCACATTTCTAGTTCAGCACTGATCCAAATGTCCTTTGCATCCCAAATTTGTTCTTTTATGTATTATGAAGCATTAACACACCTGACCGTCCTTTGATTGTGGTAATCAAGGTCTTGACTGTTGGCTGAGCGTGAATAAGAGAGGTTTCTGGAGCTGCGGTGTTGCTGGCTGATGGGATACTGGTGAACCGAGGCATTGGGCTGCGATGTGGTATAATAAGGAGGAGGGATGCTGTTACTGGTTTCACTGCGATAGTCACTATCCCTGTCGTCCACAGCACTGTCCGGGTCCTCATCTACACAAAAGCACGGATGAGATATGAAAACATCTTAGTTTTGTGTTGTATCCATCAATTCATGAAGCAGACACAATGCAGCAAAAGTGATAGATTTGTATGGGATAAATGGCAAGAGAAAGAGCACATAAAATAAAAGGATAAACTTGTTATAGGAATTATAGTCTCTAATCAGCAAATCTCTTATTTCTGAAGTCATTGCAGATATAATTGATGAGCTGCCTTTGTGCCACTACTGGGCTCCAATCAGGCAATCAGGTCATATTAAGTACATCCATATATGCATCATGTTATGTAGATCAGTGGCTTTTTCCTTCTAAGTCCCATCAAAACATAACAGAAATCCATTCCTGCTCACACTGGGCACATTTTGTACTGGTGTAGTATCTATACATCATAGATTAATGTCCCAGTGGGAAGTGATGAGAGTTTAACAGTGCTGAATCAGTCAAAAGCAAAACCAGCATCTATTAATCATTCATCATTATCCATCATCATCTTTCACACTCAAGACTGAGGCTGCTGCTGAGGCTGCACCGCTTACACCTTCATCATCATCTGTCTGGGCATGTAAACACTAATTAAAGGCTACAACTTTGCTTGTCTCTTCAACCATGACCCCACAATCCTCTCTCTGTGTCATCCTCTTACTTTCTCTCACTTCATTAGCTCTGTATACATCAATCCCCCCTACTCTTTTTTCCTGTAAGTGAACTGAGAGATGAGATGGATGAAATCACTGCAGTGGTGTGGGTGAGTGTGACAGATGCTTATATAAGACCATCAGCTAATGATGGTGATGAAGAGAAAAAAACACAGGAAAAAAGCAGAGATGGTTAGATTAAGGGTTTTGTTTTGTATACAGAAAGTTATTAGATACAATCGTACAATCAAATCTGACACCGTTGTTATAAATCCTACCATTGAAGCTGATAATGTGCAGCTTTTATTGGCGCTGGTTTAAGACAATGGCAATTGTTGTGGCCATAGTCAGCGGTGCTGTTGTTTAAGATTGTGTTGTGATGAAAGGTGCTTCTAATATTCTGTCCCTCCATGTATGTGAATGAGTTGAACAGAATATTTGAAAAAACCTTTAAATACCATGCAGTCTCACATATACTGTCAACAAAAACTGAACATTATCACCTTCACAAAGGTAGGATTAATAGCAGTGTGTTGGATTGGATTGTACAGGAGTATCTAATGATGTGGGGTGGATGCTGACAGTATATGTACAACACATGTAGTATGTACTGTATGTACTGAATCTTCACTTACTTTGTTGGTCTCCCCATAGACTCCAGTTACCTGCGATAAAAAAGGATGTGGTGAGTATTGATTGTTAATTGCACTCGTCTATTGACTTCCAGGTAGCGTTTGTGAATGGAAAGAAAGTACAGAGGGATTGTTGCGCCTCTGTGCCTTTGCACGTGCCCCAGAACGCTGGCTCTGTAGACTCAGCAGTCTGGACCAATAGTCGAAACGAGCAGCATCCTGGAGGCGCTCACATTCCAGAAAGCTGATACTGCTATTGATCCATTACAGTGCAGCAATTCAGTGACTCTTCCTTTGACACACAATAACTGGTGTGGTTGCACACATAATGCACATGCTGAGGCAAAGCAATCTAATCATACCTCACTAGATGAATGTATGTTTTGCTCGTTCGGGTCAAATAGACTGTGTGTATAAGTTGTAAGTGGTCACTTACAGCACTGGGTCCCTGGAACAGGAAGTGGGCGTTCTTGTTCTTCCTGGTATGAGTACTGGAGCAGAAGAAGAGCAGAGCACATTTTAAAAATGAATGAATGCAGTTATAACAGACTATAAGAACTGGAAGATTTGGGATTACAATGACATATTGTGGGGGATTTGCGGCCAATTATATAGTTAAATACCTCCATCAGGGAGGTCATGTTTTACATTTTCAGTTTCCCTGTTTGTTTTTATTCATGAGTAGGATTTCTCAGAAATGAATCGATTTGGTGGAAGTACATTTTCAATTTTGCTGTGGCTCTGTATACAAGGAAAGATCCAGGATGTATCTTTTCTAGAAATAGTCCAAAACATATTCTATTTATTAGAGTAGGTTCTTTTCCCCTGGACCTATACATTATTAGAACACAACAAATTTCATCTGGGCATGATTATTCTCCCAATAAATCATGTTGACATGTTCCAAAAATATAGAGAAACGCTGAGCTATTAGATAAAATAGGATGACAAGTTACATCTTGGTCCCTCATGGCGTTTAGTTGCTCCAGTTTTTTGGCCCAGTACCGAGCCTCGTCCTCAGGAATATCTGCAAAACAACCCAGACAAACTTGTGTAAAAAAAATAAAATAAAGAAATTAACACAACAACTCCATTAAATTTTTGTTATTGTGTTTTGGTCAGAACACAATTTTGTGACATTGTAAAATCCTGCCTATATAACAACAAAGTAGGATAAGGTAAGCCACAAAGTATTTGCAAAGAATATGTGATCCAGATATGACGAGGAAGAGGTTTTAGATAAACTTATATTTCTAGGACATAGTGACATTGAAAATGTGCCCTTTTACCAAGAGTACCTAAGTCACCAGTTCCTATAGTGCAGGCCTACAAACTGAGGAGTAAAAGGAACAATATTGATTAGGGGAAGAAAAATAGTACGAAAATGACACTTAATCAATGCTAAGAGGAACACGTCTTGATCCCTGAGAAAAGAGGTATATGAACACCCACACCATACATAGCATTGAAATGTAGGTCATTCAAAAAAATTATACTGTAGTAGTTCTACAATATGATGTGCTGTGAAAATACAAACAATGAACCACTCACCAAGTGGCAGTTCAAATCGTGTATCAAGCAGCACCAGGTGCAGTGTGGGATCTTTGGTTCCACAGATCTCATTATCAGCCATGATGACCTGAGAGTCCAGTGTCAGCCATTCCCCTGGACCTTCCTGTGTACAGAAAGACAACAGCTGACACACAAACACTGTACTAATAGGTAGGAAGGAAAAATGCATCCTTCAAAACTGAAATTCTTCAGTTTGGGAGTAAGTGGCAAACCTCATTTGACTGTCTAATGCTACGGAGGGGGATCCACACGGTACCGACCATGGTGTCCCAGATTAACCCTTTGTTCCACACCTCCACTGTCAGACCCAAGTCCAGGCGGTTAATTTCACTGTAGAGAGGGGGAGAGAAGGAAAAAGAAAAGTTTCAAGAGATAAATAAATTGAGATGTTACTTGAAACACACTGTTAAAGATGAATGCTCACAACACAGAAACAGTCCGACACTCGCAGTTAAATGTTGGCTTTACTGTGACAAATATGAACCATGTTTCTGTGGGAGCAAGAGCATCTAACAAAGACCATTTACAAGACAGGAGGTATCCAGAGAGAGGGAGAAGAGACAAATATGAGGAGGGATGAAACCGGTGATTGTATGGCATGCCTGGGGGAAGAGAATGGGAACTTTAATTAAGAAATAGGGGGGATGGATTTCCCATCTTAGCAATGAATTCCTTTCAAGAAAAGTGCCTGTTTGATTCATGGCAGTGACTGAGGGGGCACAGTCATTTAAAGGCAGTTTGAAGGAGGGGGTGAGGATCACTGCAGCCCAGCATTACATAAGATGGCTCTTCTGGTGCAGCAGTACAGTGTTCAACGCCTCCAAACATCATACTAATCCACAGGATGCTCCACAACGCCCGCCTGCTACATCCCACGAGCTACATGGTTCTAAACATGGATCACCATATGGTTCCCACTGCATGACAAATAGTTTTATATAATGTACTGACTAACAGCTTTGAGATATTGTATCTCCTGAAACAATAGCTCAAACTGATGTCAAAGTAAAAAGAGAGATAATTATTAGACAGCAGAAATAGGAGAAGATAACGGGGGGAGGTAAGGATGAAAACGGGGAGTAGAGGAAGGGCAAAGCAGCTGAAGATCAAGGAGTTGTATTTAGAGGAAGTGACAGAGGAGAAGAAAGAGGGGATGTTAGAAAGCCAAGGTTGAGAACAAGGATGAGAAGAGCGAGAGGCAGACGTACCAAGGGAGACTAGATAAAAGAAAAGATGAGAGCAGTTGAAGGCGGAGTAGCAGATGCAAAGAGGAAAAAGCTACGTGAAACAATACAGGCATAAAAGGCACTTGGGATGGAAATGTGAAAAGGGATGAGAAAGGTGGATAGAGAGTGGGATAGAAAAAAACAACAACCGCAAAAGCACTCAAGCATCTTATGTTGAACGTGAGAAGAAGATGAGAGAAAGAGGAGGAGACAGTTTATTGAGAAGATGATGAAGGACTCACAACATGAAGTCTTGCTCCCAGCTGGGCAAGTCGCCCCTGACAGCGATGGTTGTGCTCTTCACATTTTGTACCTTTAGAGTCACATAAGTGTTGAACTTCTCTGTCAAAGAGAAAGGGATGAAGGAAGAGATTACAGTACATGGTATTTGAATTAGAGGGATGACAAGAATTGTGCTTTCTGTATGTTTTAATGAGGCACCTATGCATTGCGGAAATGGTAGGGCTATATAATGTTCTGCACAATAACTGATTGCCATCCTCTCATTTCCATTAATGGTTTCATCTTGTAATGTCTCCCCAGTCAGCAACCAGCCTATGATTTAAGATTTATGTCACATAAAACAGAGTCTCTCTGCATGTGTGATCTAACTCCTTTTATTACCCACATGCCAGCTCTTACCTTGGGATCCATCCAGCTTGGCTTTCTTCACTGTGGAAACACAGAGAAAGACAAAGTCACACACAGGAACACCATCTGTTTCACTTCACAGTGCCCCTCCTGCGTCCTCTGGGCTCTTACACAGAGAATAAGGCTGTAAAAGGATGCTCGTGTTGAAAAAAAACCCCAAACCAAACCATAACAATGAAAACATATGGTGAGTTTTAATGACTTTAGGGCTTTGCACATTTTTTAAACACAGATCAGAGGTTAGGTTGATGAGGGGGTACAGTTATTATTCACATACGTGACTCAGGAATATAAACAAGAAACATGCAGAACAGCGCTAAATGCTTGGCTGTGTCGGCAGTGAGTGTAGTGACACAACAAAAAAAAAGATGAGCTGCTTTCCCAATGAAGTGCTTTGTCAGTGTGAGATGCTGAGAAATTATATAAGAACATACCAAATATGTTCATATTTTTTGGCATAATGAGTAATTTTAGCGAGTAACAGGAAATGGCGTAAATGGGAAAAAAAACATACACTCAATTATGAGAATGTTTTGATTTGTATAGGAAAGTTTCTTCCACTATCAAATACAACAGCTGCCTTCACCTGCTCTTCAGGAGATACTAATTCAGAGATGGGTAACCATTCTCACGACATGTCACACATTCAATCTGTGATTAGAAATGAGAAAGTGTAGAGACAACTAAGATGGCCAACCTGTCTAAACCCATTCTAGTGTCTGCTGCATGCTCATTTTACAACAAAATGAATGAAACAGATGAAGGCAGATAAAAGAGGAGATAATGCACATCAGGTAAGCACTACAGTTTCCCACTCGTGATTACAACTTTGGGTGATTGTTCATGTGCACGGTAATTTGAAAGGGTAGAGCCCATGTTCTCTCACTGAGGCTGTTTCACACGCTTTGACGTAACTTACATTTCAATGCTCTACAATCAATTCCCCATCACACACCAACATGTATTAAAAATGCAAGAAGAAAGAAAGAACTGTACTTTATTGATCCCTGTAGGGAAAATATTTCTCTGCATTTAACCCGTCCTCACTGTGAGGAGCAGTGGGCAGCGCTCACATGCAAACACACACACACTAGTGCCCAGGGACCGACTCTAGATCTTCTGTCTACTGCCTTAGTCAAAGTCAATGGCAGGAGTAATTAGCCTAAGGCACATGTTTTTGAGATTGGGGGAAACTGGAGTAGACATGGGGAGAACATACAAACTACACACAGAGGTGTGGACCATCTTGCTGTGAGGGAACAGTGCAAAGCCGCCATGCTGCCGAATGTGCTGCTTCATCAGACAAAACCTGTACCATTCCTCCAAAAATCTATCCTATAATGCTCTCCATAGACAATCCACATCAGGACCAGTCACCATAGTAACCAACAAAAGATTAAAAGTTTACATCTAATTGTCTTCTCTCTACTTCATTTTTTCTTTTTTTTTACTTCAAATTTCTTGCATGGAACACAAATAAGAAGGTGGAGTGAAGTGCCATTACAGCAGATGCACACACACGCTCACACCTGCTCATCTGTTTTAAGGTAAAAAAAAGAAACATTTCTGCCACCGTTACAATTCAACTCGACACATGGACACACACACAAACAGTACACAGACAAGCAGAACCACAGCTTAATTTTGAAGCTCAACATCTCTTCAATGTGCAGTTAAGCATGCAAACTGCTGTCAACGTGAACAGAAAATGAAATAATTAAATACTATGTGCAGAAGAATGAAACCAAGGCAAGGCAACCATGAAACAAAGCTTTAATGTCTGCAGTCCTATAGATTCTTCACTTTAGGGGGAACACAACAGAACATGATTCTGCTGTGTTTTATAGTCAGGACCATAACAACCTGGGAAATATAACAGTACATGAGGAGGATCAATAAAAAAAGAATTGGATTTTCGACAGTGGAAAGCAGAAGCTTAATAATAGCGTACAGCAATCATAAATCTCTGTGATAGAATGGGTTACGATGAGAAACGTCCACAAGCCCCCCTAAACATTATTCAGTTTTCACACATCCAAGACACACAAACACACACACACATACAGACATGTGAGCACATATGTCCATATAACTCATAAAACAACAAGCCTGTTAATGGCTGAGTAACCTAGATTTAGAAATCAGGGAACGGACGTTAACAATATATCAACATTTGATGATAGGACTTTAATGGATTAAGAAATCAAATTCAGTTTTATTTCATTCTTCATTCTGTTTTTCAAGGATGCACTGCAGAATCTGTTAGGGCCTAAATTGTATTTTGTGAAACACTGCTTGTAGCTCTTTTTTAGTACACTTCATTTCATGAAGTACCTCAGAGATAGCAGACGCTGACTTATGGCAACTAAGAGGATTGCCAAAAAAACAGACAATCAACAGCAAATCAAGCAAACCCCTTCAACTCTAACTGTCGGGAATGTGAAATAGGCAGCAG
This sequence comes from Brotula barbata, assembly GCA_900303265.1. Lineage (NCBI taxonomy): Eukaryota > Metazoa > Chordata > Actinopteri > Ophidiiformes > Ophidiidae > Brotula > Brotula barbata. Next base: position 61,230 of record OMNV01009639.1, read on the forward strand.
GTGAACCGAGGTCAGTGACAAAGTGGACTTGATTTAAAGTGACAGTGCCAAATTCCAAGGGATCATAGAGGTGCACGTGGATCTGCAGACAGACATTCCACCCCCTCATTCGGTGTTCAAATCAAGATTGTGAAAACTTTACTTGAAATTATGCTACTGGACATCTGCAGGAAAAGAAGCCAAGTTTTTCAGAGTTAATCTGTCTCCGTGTCTGAAATCTGCTTTGTCTGCAGATGCTACAAAGAAATGCAGCCTGTTCAAGAGACACAAGTGCTATGAAGGCCAGAAATAGCTCCAGTCAGGTAAGCATGAATGATGTAAGAGGAATAGAAAGAGGGCTCTCTGCCAACGCTCGTAGTCTACGACACTGACAGCCGCAGCCAATGTTTATGAATGAATAACCCTCCCAATCTTAATAATACACAGGACTGATCTGTATAAGGGCAATGAGAGGCAGCGGAGGGGCAGCGTTGATTATGGACTTCAAGTATTGAAAGTCCCCTCTTCACCATATTCCAAACATGACAAACAACAGTGTCTATTCATCCACAAACACACCTCCACACACCCAACTATTGATCTCACATTGATCAGAATTTCTAGGTAACAATCAAACAATAACCACCACACATTTACCAGTCATTCTCTGGAACTGAGTGAGGACAATGGGTCCAGGAAGAACCAAACCATCCAGTCATACGTGGGTTTTCTGGACTGATTATCCTGTTCGGGGTCAGCCTATGTTGCAGGTACTGATGAGAGGCAGGGGATCACACTGAATTTCACAGGGATTACACGGACCATTCATGTACACCTGAGCTGTACGTGAGGGTAAACAGAGAGGTTCTGCTGCTGACTGTACAGTGGACCATGGCCAAATCCCCCATTACTAGCATGTGCATACTTCCACAGCGCAGCACCACGTGACTGGACCATCTTACAGTATAAATGGTAGTCTAACGCAGGGTCACATGGCAAAAAAGCAACTCTCTTCCAACACGTAGAACTTGTACACAGCTGATGGAGTCAAAGTCCGAGGTAGTTTGGTGTAGTTTTCAAATTCTAGTCAGGATGGAAACCGCTATGGTTTTCTTAGGCCTAATGGGTGTTAAGTGGTTTTCTCGCCTTCTCATGTTATATATTTTGTGTGTGTGTGTGTGTGTTAAGTTGCCTGATGCTAGTTTAGCCGTTCCTTTCAGTGCACGGGTGTCTGCTTTACAGCGGTCCAACAAGATATTTTCAGGGATATATAAAATTATTCTTTCCAAGGACATGCAAACCCGAAACAAAGAAACCTGCTGAGTCCGCTGGGTTAGGTCCTGTTCTGGTGTGAGCTAACGTAGCATCATCTCATTTTTCCACAAAGTCGGGGTTTTGCAGAGAAAATGAAACCCTGACTCCAAACCACAGCAGCATGAAATTAAAGCACTTAAAAACATACACTCAAGAACCACCAAATGCATTCTGATGGAGTGTTGTGTGCTCAGTTTGGGGAAATCAGGTAGTAGTATTCGTGCTACCCCCATCCTCCCTCATTATTTCATCCTTATGAGTATGGGGGTTTGAGGAGTCACAGCAGATGCTTATTCATGGCACTGAGAATCAACAGTGTCAGCATCAGGTGCTTCCAGGGAGTGTGGTGGGCGAGATGGTGACGCATCGCTTCAGGGAAATGTTGAGATGTGACGCGCATCTCCAGTCTACTCCTAGTATTCCCTCACGACTACAGCAGAGCGGCAGAGAGAGCGGCAAGGCGCGGCAGAGAGCGGCAGGGGCTTCCTCTTCCTCCTCCTCCTCCTCTGATCGCCCACGCATGAATGAACAGAGTGGATGACACACAGCAACCGCAACAGTACGAGAGGAGGGGACGCCCATTCTCCTCCTCCAGGTACACACACATATGTAGAAACTCTATCCTGTGACTGTTTGCTGTCACGACTGGGCAGTAGTGATATTTTTTGACTCTCCCCAACTCAGACTGTACACAAAATTAAGGTCATACTGTGTATGAAACATACATTTAACACACTGCCACCTAAACTCTCCTGTCCTCCACTGTTAAACGTGTTGTGTCTCCGTGAAGCGGGGCTGCTGTGTGATTTAATGACTATTCAGCACAAACCCTCCGCAGACTTTTTGCCCAGCTGTCAGCCCACAGGCTCCGTCAGACATTTGGGATACTTAAATAACACCCGAGTAAATTAAATCCCCTCTCTTACCTCCCACACACAGCAGGGACATCTCTGGAGGTGGCGTGAGCGTCCCCGGCTGTCCTCTACTAAGTGCCTGGCTGCTCCGTGATTTGTTTGGTCAGTCCGTTTTGCTCCGGGTTACAGCCGAAATTCAACCCGTAGCGCTCTCGCCGTGGACGGTAACCGGAGCAGAGCGCCCGTGTCTTCCTTTGCAGCTGTTGCTGCCTTTTCGGGACGAGATTCCGGAGTGAATTTCTCCTCTTCCTCCTCTGCATTGCCTCAGCTCCTCTCCTCCGCTGCTCCTCCCGCGCGCACAGCCATCTTGTTTCAGCAGCAACCTCCGCTCCGCGCGGCCACTGGTTCTGCGCGTCGCGCGTGCCGCCTGACGTCACCGTTGACGAACAGCACGCGGGAGGGGAGCTCGTGCTTGTCCAGTGTCCACAATTATTCAATGGAAACGGTGAAAAGTGTGTGTTAATGTGTTTGACGCAACGCCTTTGGCTGTTTAACGTTTCCCCCAAAACACCAAGTCACTCAGGACACACGCAGGATTCACTCTGACGTTACACTCATCATACCTGAACGCTTTACTTTCATCTATTGAGGCCGTGCTTCCATTTTAAAGTGATTTGTTGCACCTGTGAGACTAGTGTCACAACAGCACAAAAACTCTGGTCAAACTAATAACATTATTATTTTCTACCCATTCCACATGTCAGAGGAGTTTGCTATTGTGCTTCAAGCTAAATTAATTTTATTAATTACATCTGCAAATGCCCAGCTATGGCAAGCCAAAATATGGCCTGTACTACACTATATGCTAAGATATAGTACATAGTATATGTTACTCACAAATTTGTATAGTATGTCATTTTAGTGCATAGTATACAAGAAATGTATGCATGTTGCTGTCTTGTCCTAGCACAAAATTACCAAAGACATACAGTCATAGTGGTCAGTCTACTGTTATTTTTGAAGCTGCTACTAAATGCCAAATGTCAATTTCAAAATAACCAACAGCAGAAGGGAAGAGAGCTTTTTTTTTCATTGATTTCATTTTTAAGTTTTATTTTTTTTTAGTAATGTGCAAAAATGTCTAAAATTCTGTTTTTGTTTTGTCACTGTGGGGTATTGTGTGTAGCTTGATAGAAAAAAATAGTTTAAAAGTTTCAGATAAAAGCTGTAACTTTGTTTCTTTAACTGAAAAAGTAGTTGACACACCTTGCTTGTGATCAGTTTTGAAATGTTTGCATTATAACTAGCCTGATTTTATGGTCTATACTTGCCACATATACAATAAAAGATGTTTTGATATTGAACTCCTTGATTTTGTAACTTTTTGCATCACTTATCATTATTACATCATCCAAAAGTTATTGCATTTCACAAAGTTTTTTTCCACGTTGTGCCGCCCTAAACAGCCATGATATTCTTTGAATGATTATAAGTCAGTATTCCTACAGTGAAATGAGTCAGCTGTGTCATAAACAGTGATTTGAATAATCATATGTTTTTAATCAGTCTATAAGGACGATTTGGACCTCCTGGGCGTAGAAATTCCTGGTTACGCCCCTGTGTTCTGGTAGCGCGTGCACCTTGTAGTGCAGCTAAGTAACGCCAGGCGGCAGCAGAGAGCACGTGAGACTGCCAGAAAGTCAAAGAGCGAAGAAGTACGTTGTTTACGCCTACGTTCAGTTCAAGATGGCTGCTGGAGACAACAGCGGCAGGCCTCCTTGCCTTAATTTCTCTGGTCCGGGTCCTTTGGGAAACAGCCAGCCAAGTAACAGTGTCTTCTCCATGCCAGCATCCAACGGTGGAGCGGCCGGTTCGGCAGGGGGAGCGCAGGGAGCAGCCAGGCGTACCAACCCGCTGCTGGGGCCTGGCGGCGGCGACAGCAACGGCGTTTCGACCGGAGCTCCGCCGACTGCGCAGAACTCCCTGCAGCAGCCCGCTGCGGCAGCCGGAGCCATGGCCTCCCCGGCGTCCAACATGGCAACCACCGCGGCATCAAACGCTTCCACGACCGCTGCACCGACCGCCGCTCCGGCTGCTGCGTCTGTCCTGGTGTACCGAGAGCCGGTTTACAACTGGCAGGCCACGAAAAGCACCGTGAAGGAGAGGTTTGCTTTTCTGTTCAACAACGAGGTGCTCAGCGACGTTCATTTTTTAGTGGGCAAAGGAATGGGGGTCCAGAGGATACCTGCACACAGGTAGGTGGATTAACGGCGGCTGTGCTATGAAAACATCCGGTAACTGTCAAGCTGACCCTCCTTCTCATGGTCTTTTCGACTGTCCGCCTGTCAGGTTTGTTCTCGCTGTGGGGAGCGCAGTGTTTGATGCAATGTTCAACGGTGGGATGGCGACAACCTCCACAGAGATAGAGCTACCTGACGTGGAACCTGCTGCTTTTCTGGCCCTGCTTAAGTAAGTCGTCTCTGTCTCTGTATGTTGTGTCTGTTATGACTTCTACGTCCATTTATTTTGAAGCTTTGCAGACTCCTTTATTTTGCAGTTGCAGCTTTCATGTCATGACCATGTTTATATTATGGGTATAAACATTTGAGTATTGGAGAAATTGCATGACTTTCCAAAAAAATATAGGACAGATGGCTAATATAATAGATCTTGTATTGCCAATTCTATTCTAGATTGTGTATGATATTGTCTTCTCCACTTTCGCAAGGTTCTTATACTCTGATGAAGTCCAGATAGGACCTGAGACGGTGATGACCACGCTTTATACAGCTAAGAAGTATGCAGTACCAGCACTAGAGGCTCACTGTGTGGAGTTCCTCAAGAAGAATCTGAGAGCAGACAATGCTTTCATGCTTCTTACACAGGTCAGTTTACTTCTGCCATCATTGCTAACCACGGTTCATCTACAGCATCATGAGTCGTCATACTGTAATTACTTGAAGAGGAAAGCCATAGATGTGCTGAGATAAACTCACCAAAGAAAGTTTTATGTGTTATTCGTCGTTTCAGGCCCGGTTGTTTGACGAGCCTCAGCTTGCCAGCCTCTGTCTAGAAAACATTGATAAGAACACGGGGGACGCTCTCGCTGCTGAAGGCTTTACAGACATAGATTTGGGTAATGTTGGTCTAGTTGTTCTGAATATTGTCATCACCTTTGAGAACATTTATTGTGCTCTTGTATTTCAAAGCCATAGCCTAACAAAGTCTGTCTTTTTATCTTTCTCCACTGTAGACACCTTGGTGGCAGTGTTAGAGAGGGATACTTTGGGGGTGAGGGAGGTGCGTTTGTTTGGCGCTTCGGTACGTTGGGCTGAGGCAGAAGCGCACAGGCAGCAGCTACAGCCTACACCAGAGAACAAACGCAAAGTCCTGGGCAAGGCCCTCACTCTCATCCGCTTCCCTCTCATGACCATCGAGGAGTTTGCTGCAGGTGAACAGCAACACACTGAAATCTGCTCTCACTTTACTATCTATCTTTCTTTAGTTCTTCACAATTCTCTCCCACAAACACACAAATCTTCTGCTTCACCTCCGGCTTGTGTTCTCAGGTCCAGCCCAGTCCAGCATTCTGACTGACAGAGAGGTGGTGAGCCTGTTCCTTCACTTCACAGTCAACCCAAAGCCTCGTGTGGATTTCATCGATCGACCCCGTTGCTGCCTCCGCGGGAAGGAGTGCAGCATCACACGTTTTGGACAGGTGGAGAGTCGCTGGGGCTATAGCGGGACAAGCGATCGTATACGGTGAGGACTGTGGGATGATTTAAGTTTTTAAAAAAAATCAGATTGTTTTACAGATGAGGAAAATATTTCTGCTCTTTTTTTTCCACTTAGGTTTTCTGTAAATAGAAGGATATTTGTGGTTGGGTTCGGACTCTACGGGTCTATACATGGACCTACAGACTACCAAGTCAACATACAGGTATTATCCTGGACCTCTCAGCATCAGACATGTTGCCTTGGTTTTTCTTTGCGATGAATTTTGGACGTTTGCTTCTGCCCTGTCGTCATACAGATAATTCACACGGACAGCAACACAGTGCTAGGCCAGAACGATACAGGCTTCAGCTGCGATGGGTCAGCCAACACATTCAGAGTCATGTTCAAAGAACCAGTGGAAATACTGCCAAACGTCAACTACACTGCCTGTGCTACACTTAAGGTACACTTTAAGTCCTCAAGAACAAATAGTAAAACTCAAAACACCACTACACTTGTGAGTTTTTCCCCACTGGAAATGCTACAAAATGGCACTAATAAGCCACCAATGTGGGTCTACATGGTTTTGGGTTCCACCACTGTACTCAACTGTGACTCTGGATTGTCTTTCAGGGTCCAGATTCTCATTACGGGACAAAGGGAATGCGAAAGGTAACACACGAGTCATCATCCACCGGCACAAAGACCTGTTTCACTTTCTGCTACGCGGCGGGCAACAACAACGGCACTTCTGTAGAGGACGGTCAGATTCCTGAGGTCATTTTCTACACATAGTCACTTCTGACATGGCATTGACCTTCCATCTAATGTGACAGCCTGTCCTCCATGTGGGGTCAGATCACAGCAGGTGCACTAGGCTCATTTCTCAGACAACTTCATTGTTCTCACCATGTAGTACCCTACCATTGGCCGCATGTGAAAACGTAGCTTTGAGGTGTGGTAGGTCACTACATGGGGTGTAGCTTGTCATTTCTTTCTCAATGGCCTCCATGATCCTGTTGTGTTGTCTGAGTGATGAAAGCCTCGCAGACAGACTCGATGACTGTAACTGATTCCACACAGGAGGGGGGAGCATCTCAGATGGATCACGGCAATCACGTCACCGCTGTGGACTGAATACGAAGCTTGACACACTGAATATTACTTAGTTGTATGATTCCACGTCCTTGACACCACACATTAGTGCAAAGAGAAATCACAACTGTAAGAATACAGTTTATCAGGCTAGCCTTGATAAGATCTCCTCTCTGTTCAGTGCAGACCAGCATTTCACTTGATTCCATGTCAGCTCCAACTTTCACAGACTGTCATAGGCTTTATCAGTGTTTAGCAGATTTGAACCAAACGTAATATAAGTTTTATTATAAAAGACTTGGTGGTTGTACTTACTGTACAGTCACATACGTCTGTCACGCCTCGAGAAGATCCCCCTGACCGTTCCATGAACACCAGCTCCCTACCAGCTCCACTACCGTAGACTCATGTGCTTAGTGGACACTCGGTTAATATGAAACAGTCACAAATCGCAATATAAGACCTGACATTTAGTCTTTATACATGCAGCATCATCTGTCATGTGTAGAGAAGATCGTCCTCACCGTTCTGTGCAGACCAGCATTTGACTCATGTCAGCATCAGCTCTAACTTCCATAGACTCAAGCACTTTGTTGGCTCTATGAACTCTGCGAATCTGAACCAAACATCATATATATGTCTTTATTTCAGAGATTTGCACAGTATCATTTTTCATGTTCTTGCTCGGTAGATGCCTATACCCAAGAAATCTTGCACTTCATTTGTTCGTTCTATGGATGCAGACTAACTCGGCTGTTTCTTTTTTAGCTTTGTTTTAATAAGGTGCGGGTGAAAAAAGAAAAACCTTTTCCACTTCCACTTGGTACAGAAGTTAGAAGGGTTGTATAGTAAAGTGGCATTTATTAACATATATGTAACTTGAAATAAATATTGATTAAATGAGAAAATATACTGTGTTGCTTCTACTTTTGCATGGTAATGGAGCCTTTCACTAAGCTGGCAGAATTGGGTTAAGCCAGGAAGAAGTGTTTTTTTTCTGATATCAACTCAAAGCAAATGCCTGATCCGGTTCAATGACACTTTATTGTGATTTCCATGGTTTTATTCTGGCTTTAAATACACATTATTGCGGTGGGTTCAGTGCACTGAACAGCCCCTTCCAGGCATATGAGGGGTAAAGGGATGATGATAAGAAGGAAAGGGAATAACAAGGAATTGATGATGTAACTGCTTTACTCCAAATGACGTCCAAAACCCTCGCCCCCAGGCACTTAGTGTAGGGGTGAAATGAAAAAATAAGCATCATTGCTTCCACTAGCCTCTAATGGAAGCGTAAGCATTGTTTCTTCCCTCGAGTTTAAGTCAAAACAACATGTGCAATTTATCTTAAAGCCTGTGCAAAATTTTACAGTGCCCATGGAGTGGGGTTTGGAGATTGATCTGCTGTTTCAAATCCACGCACTGAGTTTACAGTTTGTCCAGGTAGTTGTCGAGACCAGGAATTCCCTCTTTCAGACCTTTACGTTTCCTAATTTCACCGACAACCTGTGAAGGCCTGCAGGTGATGTCACTGGGGTCTCCTTGGAGAATCTGCCAGTGATCAAAGACACACTGAGGGAAGGCCTGGCCTCCAGTGTTACTGCGCAGGTCAGCCGTGAACCCTGGGGAGAAGAAAACCACACAGAGCTTTTCACACGGCAGAATATCAGCTCAGGATCTGTCATTGTAATCGCTATCAAAGCTTTCCAGTCAACTTTCACACTCACCAAAGGATTCGTTGACAGGCAGGTAGGCTTTCACCACGAACAATGGCGTGCCGGTCACCTGGGACTCCTCAAACACGTGACCTCTTTTCTTGTTTAAAACGCCGTAGATCCCACCGACCACCTGCTCGGGGCACTGCAGAGGCACAGCAGGAAAGAACGCTGACTGAGAGAACTGCAAGCTTGTATTTTCTATTTAAATTTAAAAAGTATACCTTAAAAGTGTATTACTAAATTCAATCATGTTTTCCTATATTTAATAATGATAAAACTTGAAGGTACTTTTTTTTTTTTCAATTTATCATCTTGACTCAGGTATATTCACGTTATAACATGTCCTGAAAGGCGCTTATAAATTGGATTTATTATTATCATTATTGCCTATATATCATGAAAGCGGTATGATGCCATCATTCTCACACACACACACACACCTGGATCTCTACAAGGTAAACTGGTTCCATGAGTCGTGGCTGAGCAGTGAGCTGGCAGGCGTACAGGGCCCGGCGTGCTGTGGGAATTATCTGCCCTCCGCCGCGATGGATGGCGTCCGCGTGTAGTTTCACATCATGAATGTCATAGCGAATGGAGCGCATGTTCTCCTCACACAGCACACCCTAGAGGGGTATAACAGCCATATATGGAAGTCTATGAAAACACGCGTCACGTTAAGTAAAAAGTAAGTAATAGTTCCATTTGACACACACCTCCTTAGTCGCCCACTGGAAACCAGCGACCACACTGTCCTTGATCTCGTTGAGGTACTGAACACCCTTAGTCATGTCAATCAGCAGATTTGGTCCATTTCCATCTGGACCAAAGCACCAGATCTTTCGAGCTTCTGCCACCTCCCACTCATATTTGTCAGCCAGGTAACGCGCACGAGCCTTCAGCTCCTGCCGAGAGGTGACCTCACCCTTCTCGATGTCCTCAGCGAGGCCATCGGGGAAAGGACGGGCCTTCATGAAGAGGCGATTGTGCTTGTTGGGGGATTTGGACAAACACATCTGGTCTGACTCATTACTCACCGTCTCCCTGTACGACACCACAGGGTCTGATTTCTAGAAAGGGAGTCAGGATCGATGTTGTGGTTAGTGACTCAGTGTAACAATCATTTGTACATAATGTTCTTCGGCTGTATTGGTCCAAACCTCGGAGGTCCACTCACTTTCAGTGGGATGCAGGCGTGGTCCTCCTCCAGGTCCTTCAAGCAGATCTCCAAGTGCAGCTCTCCTGCTCCAGCAATGATGTGCTCCCCGGACTCCTCGATGATGCACTGCACCATTGGGTCAGACTTTGCGAGGCGCTTCAGGCCTTCAACCAGTTTGGGCAGGTCTGCTGGGTTCTTGGCCTCCACAGCCACCCGGACCACAGGGCTCACACTGAACTTCATCACCCTCATGTTGTGGGCCTGCAGACGGGGAATTCACCTCTTAACACATTTCAAGAGATATGATGAGGCCGTTTACAGTGAACTCAGTACTGATAACTGTCAGTTCAGCTTAATTTTGAGTCATTTTAAAGCATTCCTACAACACATTTATTCCAATCTTCACTAAATCTGATACACACGAAGCCTAAAAGATTATTGATTTGTTCTCAGGCCATAATCTTTGGCTGTAAAAAGTTAACTAATTTTTGTGGGTTTTCATTTCCAAGTGATTCTGCAGATTTTAATGGCATTTGGCACAAAGGGTTCCACTTCAGCAAGATGCTAAGTTTATGACACCACTTAGCGATGCAGTTTACATTTCTCACATCTTTCACATTCATCACAAAGTATTATTACTGCAAGACAAAATGTAGGTTTTATATTTATAAGATTTCTCTCGTTGAATATTGTTGTACTGTATTGGAGGATTTTGCAGCCATTTGAGTGATGTCTGGTGTATACATGCACAGCCTCAAAAGATACACATAAACATGCACACAAATAAAAATGCTACACTACTTGTTCGAAGGTGGTAATGGTCCCCGTCTTAACCAGGAACTGATCTACTCCAACGAGACCCACAATGTTCCCACATGGGACATCCTCTATGGGTTCTACATACCGGCCCATCATCAGAATGGTCCTGGAAGGAAAGTAAAAACAAAAAGAAGTCTAACTTGATGTTCTATTAGCCAAAAAAAAAAAAGATAAAAAACCAGCCTGCATCCTTTGGTTGTCCTCCGATCATCTCTGGCCTCTGTGATCTGGACTTACCTCTGGATGGGCTTTACGAAGAGATCCTCTTTCTTTCCAGGGGTGAAGTTTGGGCCCATGATTCGCACCTTCAGGCCTGTGGCCACACAGCCAGAGAACACACGGCCAAAGGCGTAGAAGCGACCTTTGTCCGTGGTTGGGACCATCTTTGAAATATACATAATCAGAGGAGCCTTTGGATCACAGTTCTTGATACCTGAGGGCAGAGATCCAAAGGTTATGGTGACACAGAAGCCACAACATAGGGTTCATATTTACGAAAACCATGCAGTACTCAGCAAAACGAGATGAAATCCAGTGCTGCCTGACCCCAAACCTGAGTGTACATGTGCGTTTTTTTACTGACCCATGGCGACCTCGTCGTCCCCTGGCCCTTCATAAAGCAGCTCACAGCGATATTTCTGTGCAGTGACGGGGGAGGGGAGGTGGATGGTGATCATCTGCAGCAGAGCGTCCCCAGCAGGAAGCCAGCGACGCATCACGGCCTTCAGGAGAGGCTTCCCCTCCTTCTCCTTGTCGTCCGAGTCCAGCTTGACATCCAGCTTCTCTATCAGTTTGGCTGTCTCCTCCTTCTTGAAGTTCATGATGGCGTCGAAAACCTAGAAAGAGAGGGAAAAAGACTTTAAGAGTCTGAAACTAAAATGATTTTGACCTGAAACACGTGGTCATCGTGTTTCTGCTCACCTTAAAGATGGGGTCCAGAACGAGCTGGCAGAAGGTGCTGGGAAGTTTTTTGCCGTCAGGATTCGTTTGAGTTTTACTAAACTTGCCAGCGGCTGGATCGAAATATCTGAAAAGAGCGTTTTGAAGTTACCGCATAACGCCACAAAGCTGAAGTACTTCATAGACGAGTGGCAGAAATGATGTGTACGAGCTGGATACCTTTCTCCCCACAGTTTCTTCATCATGTCCTCTACCTTCTTACTCCTCTCTCCTGGTCCGAGCTGAGCGTATCCTTTGGCAGCAAACTTCGCCACATACATCTCAGCAAACTGCTTGAGGGTGAAAGCCCAGCCGTGAAGACCGGACCCGAACCCCACCGTACCGACGATAGGGTCGATCTGAAGAACAGAAGCCAGAAGAATCAGAGGACGGGACTTAAATCTCCGAGTTACCGTAACGACCCGGTGTGACGGTCCTCCGTGCGTGCCTCACCATGATGTTTCCCATGGGCCCCTGCTCTTCCTCTCCGTACGTGGAGATGATGACGTTGACGTTCTCCACAATACGTTGGAACGTCTGGAAAAGCTCCTCCGGCTCCAGCTGCAGTTCGAGTAAAGCCCGATCCATCTTGTTCATCATCAGCACCGGCTTGATGCGTTCGGCGATGGCTTGCCGCAGCACCGTCTCCGTCTGCACGCACACACCTGGCAGGAGGAGAGGGAGACGCGTGGGTGAAAACACTGTGGACGCCTGGATGGACGCAGTGAAGGTATTACATATGAAGTGGATACCTGAGATACAGTCCACCACCACCAAGGCCCCGTCAGTCACCCTGAGGGCAGCGGTGACCTCGGAGGAGAAGTCGACATGACCCGGAGAGTCGATCAGGTTGATCAGGAAGCCGTTGCCGTCTTTAGACTGCTTGATGAATGCCAAATCGTTGTCGGCGAGCTCGTAGTACAGGGAGATGGCCCTGAAGAGCAGAAAAAAAAAACAGGGTTTCACACCGCCACCTCTACAGCAGGAGATAAATGAGGAGTTTGGAGGTTTCGACACTGGAGGAGGAGCCAGCAGCTCCTGTAATTTAGCTGAGGCAGACATATTGAGTGAAGAGGAGGCTTTTAGTTTCTGCCTGGACATAAAGGGCTCTGCAGATGTGTTTGAACCGACTCCGGCACAGAGCGGAGGGTTCACTGAACCACGTACGTTGACTTGATGGTGATGCAGCGCTCCTGCTCGTCCTTGCGCGTGTCTGTGAAGCGAGTCTCTCCGGCCCGGGCGGAGGCGATGATCCCTGCCTTGGACACCAGAGAGTCGGTGAGGGTGGACTTGCCGTGATCCACGTGGGCTATCACGGACATGTTCCTGATGTTGGACTTTTTGTCCATGATGGCACGGATCTGATCCACTGTGAAGTTCACCT
>OMNV01009640.1:0-28215 GCA_900303265.1 Brotula barbata
GTGTCGCGTTGATATCCAGCTAGACTGGCACCACATGACAGAGACGGCACTCTGGCAGCCGACGGCGAGCCAATATGTTTGCCTTTCATCTTCCACGGAGCGCGCTAACCTGTTAGCATGCCGCTACGGTGATAGCGGATGCCACCGCGAGGTTCCACTGATAGTGTGTCTGCCAATAATGGAGACTGTCCAGCACATCTTCAAATGATCTCGTGGTTTTCAGGTGATTAATATGTTTAGTTCGGTACAAATCTGTTCATAATTGCCTCAAAATGTTTTCCTAGCACACACACACACACAACACAGTTCTATTTGGGAATACACAAGAAGTGAGGTGCATTAAATCTATTTTTGCGATGACGAAGTAATAGCAAAGGGTTCCATAATGGTCCATTCAACATTTTATGGACCGGGTAGGTGAACACCAAATATCGACAGACTTTCACTATTGAGACCAAATGTGTAATTAGAAAGTATGGCTAAAATCAATCTTACAATGGTAATGCAGACATCTGGATACATGTGCAAATGCTGAAAATATGTTTTTGTTATTGTATCAACATCATTTTAGCTCCATATAATGGTGGAAGCTGCATGTTTTCCAGACATATTTCTTCGCGTGCATCAACACCACAAATGGCTCCAGATACAGTGATCTACTATATCACCAAATCCCTATTTGGACGTGGTCTAATTTGAACCTGTTGACAGTTCATCGTACGATCCCAATTCAGATCTATTTCAACATCTGACAAACTCTATCACTCATCGACGATCCCTCATCAGAGAGACACAGTAACAAGCAGACTCGCAGACACACCGACACAGCAGTGGTGACAACATAACCTCCATGGTAGACGGTAGACAGAAAACACTAGCCTAAGATTTTGTCCTAACTGCGGTTTTAACCAGTGGATAGTTTTAAAATCGACTGTCCAAGTCCTAAATGAAAATCAGCCTCACTTCTGTTAACTCGACACAAAGCTCGGAGCAGTGACACAGGATGCAACTGTCAATACCACAGACAAGGGGCTGTCAAACTGTGGCTTTGTGAAGCAAAACGTGGCCACACACATTGTCCATCATCACCGCTGTTTGGACACAAGAAGACAACTGTTATGATGTGTATTGGCTGGTGTGACATGTCAACACCGGCACTGGATAACTGCTTGGCTGAGTGTCATTTCTTTGGCATTTGTCAACCAGAATGTCTAGATGCTAATCTTAGACTATAATCTAATTAAGGCACAATAAAACAACGCCAGTGCATGTTGTGAATGTTCATTGAACCCTATCAATTGTGTCCATGTTAGACCTACACAATGTATGATGTGTATGCATTTCGTGCAGGCAACTTCGGCATTACATTATTATTATTTTCCCCAACATGTAATTACATGTAAATATATAGCAAAGGGCCGTAAAATCCCAGATCCTAATTCCACCACTGCCTTCTTCTGGTCATGCATTCTATACCACAGTACCATACAGTCTGAGGGAAACCGATTGTTAATTTGTAATTAATAATATCAAACTGACAGGCACAAAACGGTGTAGACAAGATGGAATGGAATGGAAAGGGCCACAATTTAGCCAAGTTAGCCAACATGCTAACATCTGTCCATCTGTTCATTACCGTCTGTAACAGAATATCAAAAATGAACCTTGGCTTGTGAACTGAAAGAAGCTTCATAAAAGTGCCCAGAGCAGACATGCATAAATAGAGGAATCTTCTCCTTGTTATACTTGTACATCTCTTATATTTCTAACTAATCCTCTATATCCAGCACATAGTGAGTAATTGATATGTAGAAGTATATTGAAACGCAAACACAGATCACAGGATTGAATATTTTTCATTAAAGAACAATGCATGATACAGCAGTTTGTATTTTGTTTCGCCATCTTCACTTACTTTGTCCAGAAACCCCTCTGTGTACTCAAGAAGTGGAGCCCCAGCAGAACTACAAGTTGTCCTGAATACATCTAACAACAGCAGGACAGCAAAGCAGATTTTCCAAAATACTGTGCGTGTGTTGCATGATTTATATGACGTCAAATACAATAGTACGTCAAAGAATAAATAAATATATTAAATCATGCTGCTATATTCCATGTATACATTTTACTTGCATGTGTCGCTTACTTGCAGTACAAACAAGTACAGTGCGTAGTGTACATGAAAATGTACACTAGTGTAGAGTTGGGAACGACATAATTATGAATGTTTAAAAATATAACAAAAATTACAAAAGCACACTAATCTAATAAACTAATGAGAGTCAAGGAAAAGTATAACCACTGTGACCCTAAAAATGTGGCTCCGTAAAAAGTAAAGAAAGAAAAATATTTTTCATTGTAACAGCATCTGTCTAAACCGATCAACACAAACATGAAGACTTAAAGAAGACCAGGCAAACTTGGATGTAAGCAGAAAACGAGAAGAAAATGCATCAGCATTCAAAAACTGAAAGTGTGTGTAAAGACAGAAAGGTGGAACAAAGAAAAGAGCAGATTTGACAATTGGACTCTGCAGCAAAAAAATATCAGCTGACATGAGGAAAGATGAAAACGCTGTGGACAGAACGGGATTCAATACAGCTTGACAGCAAATACTGTGTTCTTCAGATGGTTTAAAACAATATTAGCGTTTATGATTATTATTCTTTAATGATGACATTCATATTAATATTTTTTGTTTAACAGTTTGCAGCTCAGATCAAACAGACCAAATAGACAGACAGAAAATCTAAATTCATGGTTTGCTTTGCAATTTGCTTCTCTTGGCGTCACGAGGCAGATTATCAGAGGGCATTTAAACGATTAAACCATTACCAGCTAATAATAGATGTAAAAATCCAGTCAATTAAAACAAAAACAACAACACTACAATCGATCCAGCTGTGGTGCTTCACAGATTGAGTATTGTCACGATATACACTGTATAAAATGATTATTAGAAGACGGAGGATTCTTCTATACGGTATTAGTCAGGTAGGCCTTAATCCACTGATGGCGATAGCCAGAGTTCACTGTGAGGGAAACAGTGTGAATCTGTTGCGCTGTGGGCCCAGCACATCATCCAAAATAGTAACAGTAAGTGCTCCAGCTGTCCAATCAGCTGGCTTCTGTTCCCCCTCCCAGCCAATTACATTGTGATGGGGCTTGAGCAAACAAAGCATTATGTCGGTTAAGCATTCCTCACATCTCCGGCAGTTTGCTGTCGCTTTCCTGAGGCGCACACCACATCTGCAAACACCTGATAGGCCTGAGCAGTGGTCCACGGTCCTCTTGTTGCCCGTGTTAAATTGTTACCACCTTTCTCTGATCCCAACTCTGACAATTAACTGTATGGCCGAGCACTTCAAAGTCCGCGGCGACCAAAGGGGTTAACTCCAATGCTCTGAGAGATTTGTTTTTGATTTTGCTTAAATCTCCAGACACTTTCATCTTTGACCCCTGCTCCTTTTTCCCTTCCAGGTCCCATACAGCCGAGCTGGGGGCAAGAGGTGTTGCAGCTACATTCTGGCTAATTCGGTGTGATATTTGAAGGCTAATTTTTCATTTCGATGGAAGTTTATCCTGACAAACACAAATTTGAAAGGAAATCGGGTGAAAGCAGATGGTGTCGATTTTCACAAAGGAAACTTGAAATAGTTTGTTCGGAAAGGGAACAAAAATGTCTGCCACCAGCTTTGAGATTTGTGTTTTTCATGTTTCAGGGACTGCTTTTAGGCATTTTCTGCAAATCATGATCCACTGCTACTACACTACACAGTCATATCTGATAAATCAGAGTAAAGTATTGGCCGAGACAATCTAAACATTCCATTCTAGTTGACAAAAATCCTTCTTGCTACTATACACACATTATCTGTCAATATGTAGGGTCCAGGTAATTAATACAAAAAGCTTAAATTGGTGCTTGTTTGCAACATGTACTGATAAAATGACCAGTTAATAAATCTATTCGTGAAAAAAATAAACAAATCTTAATAATCAATTAATTTATATAATACAAATTTAAATATTTTCTTTTTTGATTAATTGGACAGTTTTTTCAGCGAAAAAAAAAAAAAAGGTTGTTTTCTACTTTCAAGAAGCACAGATTTCTGACTAAAAAGCCAAGAAAATAAAAGCGCACTGCAACTTAAGAAACCATGCAAAGTTTGTTTCTGTCTTTGCATGCGTTGTGAGAATTTGCAGCCCATGTGTTGTTCAATTGATGAAGTTGTTTTGTGAATTTGCTTGTGTATTGTCTATTTGCATGTGTTTTCTTAAGTTGCGCTCTCAGGTCCACCGTGCAGAGGGCTTTGCATCATCTGTGCTGGCTGCACAGGCCGGGTCATCTTTAACGGTGTGTATGTCTGTGCTGGTTGATGACCATGACCGTGGGTGTATGTACATGTATGTGTGTTTGCGTTATTGCCAATAGTGTGTGAGGAGCTAGCCCTGCATACATCCTGCCCCTCCTCTCTCCCCCAAAAGTCTCCCTGCAGTGTCTCAGCAGGAACTGGAGCAAATGTGTTAAGGAATTAAGACTGGGGTATGGCCTGAGGCATGTGTGTGTGTGTGTGTGTGAGAGAGAGAGAGTGCGTGTATGTGTGTGTGTGGGTTTTTTATGGATTTGTGCTGCTCTTTTGCAGGATGCCAGTTCCTGCCAGCTGCCCCAGGATGTGACCTGTCACTTCACATAGACACTGATGAGCCAAACAAGTGTCAGGAAAGGTGAAGATGAAGATAACACACGTACACACACACACTAGTCAGATACAGTAGGTTAAAGGTGAGGATGTGTGTATGTTCAGCCTGCTAGCCCATACTTAAGGTGTCGATAAAGTCATGATATTCAACAGAAATATGACTCAGCATCAGCGGGAGGGAAACGTTCAACTCTCTCAAATGTCAGCTTCAATCTCAGTCTGGCCTTAATCCCTCAATCTAGTTCCTCTGTGTTTTCTGCTTATATTTATTATTCAACAACCTAACAATTCTCTGTGTGAACGGAGGACAAAAGGAAAACAAAAACGGGTAGCACAAGTGTTTCTGATCAATCCTGGGACCATTAGTCGATATCAGAGTGAAACCATTAGAATTGACCACATAATAAGGAGACCACCTGCATCCGATTTAAACATTCAGCCCCCGATGTCTATACATTTATCAAAAAGAGAAGATTTATGCAGCCGCCCAAATCCATATCAGCCCATATCAGCTGAGGCTGACCCTACATTCTTGGTGAAGTAAGGGACCTTTTTTTTCTTCTTCTTTTCTTCTTTATAAGCTCTTCATCTTCATTTTCAGACCATATTATTTATTCTTGGACACACACATACACACACAGCCGGCCCCCACCTCCTCTTTGCTTCTCTTAGCCAACTGAACAATGAAGCACTGCTGATGTTAAGTGCCATTCTATTAACCGTAGCGGCAGTAGAGTGCCTCTGGCTCCACCCAGGGCTCCATATGCTGCTGAGCAACACAGTAGAGGTTGGACAGACAGATGGAAACACCTGTACACACAAACGCACAGAGGATAAATAACTAAATAAAGGCTGCGTGGCGTTACTGAACAGTGGTCTGCGACGAGTGTTGGCCTTGAAACCTTTGCAATGCTTTACGATGTAAAAACTCCTGCTTGCTGCAGCACCACTGTGGTTACTGAGTGAAAAAAAAAAGGACGACTTTGCTGTCAGGTTATGCTTTGTTTTGAACGGCTGGCTGTGTCAGGGCTCAGACGGCGCGCCCCCAGACTTGGAAACACAGATACCCTGGCTCAACAGTCGGTGTAATGTTGGACCAATTCAAACGTCTGAGGGCAGTTGAAGAGCTATGGGTTTGTTTTTAACCAAAAACAAATTATTTTCCTCTCTGAAGTTGACATATATTCTTATTATGTAATCTAACAGTAAATACCACAGCGCAACGGAGAACAAAATGTGCTTGTTTGGAATATGTAATCATTTTTGTTTGAAGATACAATGTCCTTACAATCCCTGAGAGGACGCAATGTTTTACTGGACTCATCCTTTAAAGTCAAAGGGAAGCAGCATTCAGCCAGCTTACTGAAGAATGCTGATGTGGGAGAGGGATCAGACATCTAGCCTGAAACCTTCGACTATATAAAATCCTACCTTTTGTGTATTAAGGAGCTGATTACTAAACATGACAACGATAATGATGAAAACTTCTTATAGCGCTGCTGTGCTGTCAGTGTCATGAAAATGTGAATTTGCACCTTTACAAGGCAGAGGTATCAGAATCTATTACAGGTCAAACCTATTATACAGATGTAATAATGGCAATAATAATACTACCACTACTACTACTTATACTAATAATGAGAGAGAATATATAACATACATTGTAGGTGTTTTCCATTATTGGTTTCCAGTGCAACTGAATTCTGTTTTATTTTTTTTTCTTCTGTTTTTAAGTTTAATTAGGTACTTCCAAAGGTAAACACGAAGAGCCGTTCGAAATGATGACCAAAGATGAGCCACACTCACAGATTAAAACCACCGACAGACTCGCTAATGCTGCGGCACAGGAGACCTCTTATCTCTTATCCTACACCATCATACGGATGTTCTCTAGGTGAGCTCCTCCTACACGAGCATGATCCATTATCATCAATGTAATTTCATCAAATTACGACCCTCATCTATAATATACGGACCATATATTCAGCCGGCTTGAGCCCCACAGATCCCAATGTAATTACACACCGTGCTTCTCCCCGGTCCACATACCATTCTGTCCCAATTCCCCGCTGTTTGGAAATCAGAAATACACTGGTGACACGTTACAGTACACATGCCCCAGTTAACCTTTGATGTGAACATGTTCTTTTCTAAAGGAATGATATGGAGGCCAAAACCACGAGGGGCTACAGACTACCCCTGAAAACTGTACGGCTTCAAAGTCCTGTCTCTAATTTGAACCTTTTGTGCCACTTAAAGAGCCCATGGACTAATTTGACTCTGGTGTGTCACAGCCATTTTAAAGGAATGTTTGTCTGTTTTGTGAGTATGTGTGTGTGTGTGTGTGTGTGTGTGTGTGTGTACGTGTGTGAGACCGAGAGAGACAGAGAGCCAGAGAGTGTGCCTGTGAGCGTGACCACAGGCCTACCTGCTTTGATCATGGCACTGGATGATTATGACAACACACGTGCACGCGCACATACACACAAGTATAATCAAATCTACGCGCAACAACGCATTTACATCACTGAGTTGTGGCAAGACGAGCATTTACTTTACAGGGTGGCACTGCAGTTTTATTTGATTGCAAATTCTGTCTAAACGGTTGAAATAAATAACATTTCGGGGAAAATCGAGAGAAATGGTCTTCGTCCCTTTGAACGTGAGGGACGCAGCTCTAATATCATGATAAAGATCGAGATCGTATGTTCGCGTCTGGTAAAATGTTTTCACGTCCATTAGTGGTGTTTGCTGACTTGAGGCTCAATGTTGACACGGCAGATTTTTAAACGATACAATTATAGTATTACGTGCGTATAATTAAATATTACGTTTTTATTGTCCTGGTGGCTTGTATTTCAATCAAAAAATATGGTTTATCTAGAAAGTAATAAACAAAAAAAAAGATCATCCGTAATTTGTGTAAATCTAAAATTTGGCACCATGAAATTTGGTACATTATGACCTGATCAGGCATCAACACTTTAGATGAACCCGTCTTGACTTGGAAGTTGACATTGAAGCGTCAAAACTTGAGATCTAACCTCTGACGTGCAAAACCATGGCTTGACAAGATCCCACCTCTGGAATCTGGTATCTTATTTTAACATTGTCAGAAAAAAAGTGCACACAGACACACACACACACACACAACCGCATATGCACACACTGTTGATGAACTCCTCCTATATCAAAGGCCATGCAGGGAATTCCCTCCCTGCCTCTCTGTCTCCTGTGGTGACAGATGGGCGTTTTCCGTGATTCTAGCCAACCACATCTGTGATGGCCATGACATCAGCAAGAGGGAGCTACCTCTGGGGACCAATGATTAATTAACATGGCTTCAGCCGGCAGTGCCGCACAGGATGTGATCTAATTGACAGTGGGTAATTATGTAATGGCCTCGCCTTGTAAAAGAAGATGAGCTGGAATGGAAGTGCAGAGGGCCGAGGCATACGTGTCTGCCGTGTCCAACACACACACACATGCGCACGCATTCACGCACAGGCTTTAAATGAGACCTCTTTGTTATTGTGTTATTTCCCTCTTCCCCTCCTGTTGTGTGGGTGGTTTGCTGGGTGTTGGGATGGTCAGGAGTCATCCCTCACTCTGTTCCTTCTGTGTTTGTTTACCCCATCTGAAATGTCATTGAGCAACCAGCCCTTTGATACAACGTTAATGTCACCACAATATGTGTCATTATCTAGGAGCTGGGAACCACATCACATCTCATTTATTGGAAAAAAAAGACACGTGACTAAGATGCTGCTCACTGAGTATTTAGTGTGTGGCACGCCATTCCGGTAGAAGCCGCTGATTGGATGAGCATGGAAGAAACTAATCACAACACGGTTGTTAGAGACAGGGTGATGCACGGAACAGCTTTAGCTTAGTCACGCGGGCCGACGTGAGTAGGACAAAAAGCTAATAAAACTTCAACTTGTTATCGAGTGCGATGATGATGCTGGTGTTGATGAATCTACTTGACCTTCAAACGTCTTCAGTCAAACATCAGTAACAGCGACGATACCTCTCAAAGAAGATGCAAGGAAGAATCCAAGCAAACCTAACATTCATGAAAGTGTGTTTTGAGTAAAATATTGCAGTAAAATGTGCAGAGAGAGTACCCTGATTGAAAGTGAATAGGTCTATTCCAAAAGGCTGACATGCAGGACAGACATGATGTAATGCCAGTAGTGGATTTTTACTGAAGTAAGATTAATTGGTGTATTTGAGTGCAAAGAGCTGATTTATACGCTCTTACTTGTGTTTATGTCTACGTCTGCAGCGGCTGGACAAGCATTCACAGTGATAAAAACAGGCCCATACGATGCAGAGGAGGAGGACTGTCACTATGACGATGAGGAAGGTGAAGTACAAGTTGCTTTTAAATGCTGATCTGGTATCCGATTAGGAACACTTTTGATCTTAATCTTCACGGAGAGGGAAATGGGGAAAAGCTGATCTAGTGTCAGTGGTTTTGGGAAGCCTTTGATGTCAAAAGGGGATGTAGGCCTGCGCATGAGGGGAGCCCTAATGAACGCATCAACTGCTATTTCCCATGATGTAATTTGCTTTTTTGTGCTTTCTTTTTCTTTTTTTTCTTTTTGCGAGCACCTACACATGCTGGAAACACACAGCAGACCCTGAAATATCTACTTTGGCCTCTTCCAAAAACAAGAAGTGGCTCAGCTTGTAGTGATCACTGGAACATATTCAAATATTAAAACTGCCTTGTTGTGTTAAGGTCAAGAATTAGTGTCTGAATACGGAATACAAGTCTGAGAGGAAAAGAGAAGGCATAAAAGTGGCTGTGCAGAGGGCTAAAATAACAGTCTGACTACATGAGTCTCAATTCCATCTGCTTCTAATTACTCACTATCCAAGGCATGGAGAGGAGAGAGATAGAGTGAGAGAGAGAGAGAGAGAGAGAGAGAGCAACAGGAACTCATGTCAGGTTAGGTGACAGCCGAAATCTGGGAATGGAGTTGTTCCATTATAGAGCCCCGTGTTACCTGTGAGCTGTGGTTTCATGCGTGGCTGTATCTGCCAACGTGTGCACGTGTTTGCTTACATATGCGTGTATTCCGTCATATTCCTCAATTCTGCGATCACCAATTTACCGCTACGCTGTACGAGGAAGACTTCAAACAGTCTTTGCACGGGCCACGGAGTTTCAATTTGGCCAGGAAAAGAAGACAAAACAAGCTGTCCCAGTGCTTCTCTGCACTGTGTGCATGTGTGTGTGTGTGTGTGTGTGTGCTGTATAACGTCAGAACTGATATCTATTGCTAATAGGAGTTGGATGCTCGTGACTGAGCCAATGATACAGCTGTAGTCCACCAGGCTAGCAGACAAACACACAGCAGCAGTGACTAACTCATCAGAATCCATTCGATCGCTGGCTCTACAGATATGCCACTACAGCCCACTTGTGCACAGAGCGGGTGTGTGGATTATGTTACGCACGGCTGACCTTAACCAGTTCAGGCAAAGTGCCTGAGTAGCTGAGGGAGTATGCTAAGGTAAGTGCAGTTTGGTGGCCAAAAATGTATCTGACGCAGGACTAGCACTGAACACAAACAGGCAAATAAATGTCTGAGCCAAACAGTGACTAGGAAATTCAACGGACAAACCCAACTCGGATGAATTAAGCGTTCTTTCTTCCTCCTTTTTTTTGTTTGATAGACATCCTAAATCCATCCGATGTTTCATAGCAAGATACTGAATAATTTCTAGTATTTTGTTAATTCCCTCGTGAATAATTAGTAAACGAAAAAGCTAGAATATTGTATCCAAGGCACTCAGAGACTGTCAAATGAAACCGCTGCTGTATAGCTCAGATGATCATTTAGCAGCTGTTAACATTTCAATCATGCAGGCATATGTGCAGTGAGAAATTGAAACATGAAAATACTTGTGCAGGGTAAATCTCTTTGCATTATGTAGGGTAAACAAAAGCAGTCAAAGCCTGATTGATGGCTACGAAAACAGAATACGAAGAGGTTGAGGAGGGTTGATGATGACTCTAGGCAGAAGATTAGTGTTGTGTTAGCTTACTGTTGTTGACTGATTGGTGACTGCACTCGTGTCAGCTGATCATCAAACATGTCTCGATAAATTATGTGACACGTTTACTGCATCGAGGAGAGGGGTCATCGATAAAAGCTGAAGTGACATAATTCCACATTCTCTATCATAATCATCGATGATAGCTGGAAATATCCACATGCGCATTATATCTATCAGAAGTAGATTTTTTCGCATGTTGAGCCTGGCATTAAATATATTAATATAAAGAAGTCATATAATCCTAAATCGTCTGCTGTTTCTACCAGGTCATTAAAACTATATCAAGTGAGGCATAAATAAACAAACCATCCATACACAGTGTGGACAGCGAGTGCATCGTTTGGTACACAGATTCCTGTTGTTCACAATTAGCATCTGCGGTCTAATCAAAGCTCGATGGCTTAGCGTGTTTTTATATGAATGGACTGTACCAGTGGCTCTGGAGGGGGAGATGTGGTGAAACGCAGGTAGTATTAGACCTTTCTAATCAGTTTGACACAAGCCGCTATTAGATCGAATTCCAGGTTCCAGTATGTTTCCAGGAAATAATACAGTGAGTATAGATGGCAGGAAAGTAAATCACATTAGATAAGAGGAAAAGACGGATGGCGTGTCAATGTACCCAACGCTCTCATCCATGAGTCACACACACAAACACAAACACACACACACACACAAACACAGGCTGAGTCACAGTGACAGAAGTAACACAACACTCCAACGGTGTTAGGGTTAGTCATCAGTCAAGACACACACACACACACACACACACACCACTTTTGCCTCTTACATTACGGTAACTTTGTCCATGTAAGGAACATTCAAAAAGTATGTGTTATAGTGTGGAACAAAATGATGTTTCTTTTATTCTAGTGTGAGGTTGAGTGGTTGAGGATGTGCAAACATAAGGTGCGTGTTTGTTTTTGTTATGTCTGTGTGTGTGCGTGTGGCATTCTCCTAATGTGGCAGTAAATGGGCTCCTCATTAACAGCTGTCTGACAGTGATGTGGGCTGACCAGAGTCAAGACGCCTGGCTCCTGTCCTGGTGCTCTGATGAGATCGACAGATAGATGCACACACACACACACCGCTCCGGTATGTGAGTATGTGTGTGTGTGTGTGTGTGTGTCTGCGTGTGTGTGTGTGTGTGTGTTGGGAATGGCTCAGGGTCTGACCATCAGTTCCTACACAAACAATAATGATGGTCTATGGGAAACCCTTAGCCTGAATCGATCCTGCTGAGACGTTCTGATCAGATTGCAAATGTGTGTGTGGATGCATGAGTATTATTTTTAGCAGCAGTGCACACAGTGATACTAGCCAGTATAAGTAGTCTCTGGTATACTTAATGCTCCTACTCTTTTTGCTGAATTCACCCTGTACTCGAGAATAACTGAAATTATGCCGATTCCACTTAGATTTAATATCTTGTTCTTCTGTGTTTCATGGCCAAAAAACATTTGCTTTTGGTGGCTGTCACAGAAAACAAAGTTATTAAGTTTTAATGCATCACTTCAGCCCTAATGCGTGTGTGTCCAAGTACTATAAGTATCCCAAGTATCCCAGTTAATGCATCCAATACATTACTGTTGGCAAGATAGAAAAGCCCATTAAAGAACAATGGCACGTGTTTTGTCTTGAGTTGTTTTGAATCTTGACTATATCAACCGTAGTATTTAGAATGAGAATTAAAAGAAAAAAGGACAACAAAAACGTGAACTAACACTAACACATCTTACTTTGTGAAGTATTTTCTAAATATGGAATTCAAATGTAAAATAATGACATAAAGGGAGAAAAGAAAATATATTTCATCTGACTTACGATCAAATAGTCACGCCTGCAGCGGAAATTGTGTGCATATGTGTATATGTGTGTGTGTGTCATTGACACTGTATTTGGGTCAATGAGGGTCTGGAAGCATGATGGCACATCTGTTGCAAAAACCTGCTTTTTAGGCTGACACCATTAACACAATGGTGGCTGCTGGACAAAAATGTATCTCGTATCTGTGTGTGTGTGTGTGTGTGTCTTTATCAAGCTATTAGTCATGCTCCATATGTTTTCCAGTGATGGACAGTGAAAGGGTGATGTGTTTGTGTGTATGATGTGTCAGACTCAATGTCTACCGGGGGTGTGAGGTGAAGTGACCGAGTGACCCCGTCGAGTGGCTTTTAATGCCACTAAAATATGACTGACTGGCCCCACGCACGCACGCACGGAAAAACGGGGGATACGATTGTGAATCGACAAAGAACAGACGCAGCCAAGTCTTCAGACGGAAAGCGAGCAGTCTATTCACACAAGAGAGGTCAGATGAACAATGCAGTTTGGTCATAAAGAGGTCAGCTACAGTGCACAGTTTGCCTTATGCCTGCCTCACTGAACAAGAAAAAAAAAAAGCACTATTCCAGCACCAGCCTGTATTCCTGTGAAGTTTTAACGGGTTACGCAGGTCTAAAGTCACTTTCCTTTCATCATAGATGAAGATATTGGGTGTCGTCCATGAGCCGCGCTAGCAGAGGAATTTGATCTTTGAACATTCAAGTAAACAATAACATATAGATAGCGTTGCTACATTTCTGATCCTTTTTTCTTGAAGTTGGACAGAGAGGCTTTCCAAATGTGCCATAAAGTGTAAAAGACTTAAAACCACCACAGAATTCAACATGACTTTGGCTTCCTGGATTTACAGCCGACATATTGGTTGGATGGTTTCGATCACGACATGGCATTCTGGTGCCGGGTCTTCCGGCCTATCTTCCGGTGTCCAGCAGCACGCCATGCACTCCCATTTGCACATCAAATAACTGTCTTCATGTTTTGTTTTGTTGTTCTTTTTTTCTGCTTTGGAGGTCAAACCACATTTTTTTTTTCATCTCACACATGTGTGATTTCCTGGCCGACACCATTTTACACGTGTTACCAACACATCCTCTATTTGTTTGTTCCCATAATATCACCACCAGCCCGAAAACACATTTTTTCTCTCTCAAAACAAGTTCATTTCTAACATATTTCTTCTTCTCGTCATCTGTGGCATCCTTTCATCCATCAGTCCTTCCATCCGTGAAACCTGCGTAATTTCGAGTGAATTTTTGTGCACCGCACTAAAAGGTTTTGGTCTTTTATGGAGTATTTTGCACATTTCCTCGTGCTGATCACCAACTGAAGCACGCACACGGTTTAAAACCAGGATGGATTCATCAGCGAGTGTCCCGGGCTATGATCAAATTTGGTGTCATACACACGCAGGTATGAATTTGAGGCGGTCTTCTCTTATTTTGTTCATATGCCTTCAGGTACACAAAACTGTGCGAAGAGAACACTGCTGCTTAAAACTTTTATTGTTCTAAAACCAACCGAAGCCTTATTTTGATTGCTTCACGGTTATTTGTTACTATAACATTTTACTAACCCACATCATTGTGGAGATTTATTTTTACGATTTGCGTTTTACACAATGGTTTACATAAAGTGGTTTTGGGAATGGGGTTAGCTTGGATTTGTTTAAAATTGGAGGCTGTGTGTTGGCTCAACAAGATGATGTTGGAAAGCTGTGTGTAAAGGAGTCTCCGTACTACACAAATTCCATAACCCTTACAAAGAAGTGCTGTAGGTGGGTAGAAAGTTACCAAAGGTATTCAGCATGAAAACCAAATTAATATAATAAATAAAAACGTGAACCGTGTATGTTTGTACAATATTTATATCCTGACATAAAACTACCTGCATTAACACAATTAATAATAATGATTAATTCTCAGTACATATCATTTATTATCAAAAGAACGGTAATTCAATTTACATGAAATATTTGGCCATTGTATTTTGGATTGTAATAACTTCATGTAGCATAATGGGGTTAAGCGTACTATTTTTTCTTAAATATGTAAAACGATCAGCTGCTGAATGCTGTTTGATCCCATTTCTGCCAGCCTGCCAAAGATAAAATAAGTAAGAAAGATATTAACCAAAAGGAACCAGACATGTTGTGGATCTTCAGTTCAGTTGTAGTACAGTGTTAATGCACACCGTTCTTATGTGCTATAAGTGGCTATGTT
Source organism: Brotula barbata (assembly GCA_900303265.1). Classification (NCBI taxonomy): domain Eukaryota; kingdom Metazoa; phylum Chordata; class Actinopteri; order Ophidiiformes; family Ophidiidae; genus Brotula; species Brotula barbata. Next base: position 14,840 of record OMNV01009640.1, read on the forward strand.
GGCTAAGTGGGACTGCAGAAGCCTGTGGTGGAGCCTGTAGGGTTGATGGAAGAAAAAGAGAAATCAAGAAAACAATGAAAGGGTTTCAGCTAAAAGGCCTTTGCTGCCTGGAGGCGCTCAATGCACTCTAATGATCACCAGCAGTGTGTGTGTGTGTGTGTGTGTGTGTGGCTGTCTCTTGACAAAAAAGGCTTTAATCAAATGGAAGCATAAAGGAAGGACATTGAACTGTTATGTCATGCGTGTGTAGATGTATGTGTGTTAGTTCACGACGTGACCGATTCAACGGCGAATTCAAGTGACACACAAACACACATTTGAAAAATCCCGATGCTAGCACTTACACTAATTCCACACACACACACACACACACACAGACACACAGAAGGAGCTGTAGAGGTAGATCAGCAGGCACCTTCGACTTGGTGTCTGTGAAAGTGACACAAAATCACATCAACCTGCCAACGCACTGCACTGGACAAGTGTGTACCACTTGTACAATGAGCAATGTGCACATTTGCACATTGTCAAATGTTTGTCTTTCCCGAACACAATACACAGAAACACACAGATGCACGGTGTGAAAAACCTAAGCAGGACAATCACACATTTGCTTACGAGCAAACACATACTGGAGCAGACTGGACGCATTGAGATGACAGAAATCAAATAAACAGCATGAAAAAGGCGTGGGGGACACAAAAACACTCTCATCCACTCAGTCTGTCTAACGCACACACACAGACACACCTAGATGAGCATGAGTGAGGGTGACAGAGCGTTCACACAGGGTCGAGCTGGTCCTGGATGTGCCAGATCTTAACGCTACTCTGGATGTAAAGGTGTCACAGCGGCACGCTTACAGAGCTAATGTGGAGCTGCTAGGCTGCCGCACCTGCTCTCTCTCCCTCTCTCTCTCTCTCACATATTCCTATGCACATATGCATGTATAGTTCACACATGTCAGCAAGTGTAAACATATCACATTAGCGTAAAAATGTTAGATACATGCTGTCTTCACAGGAAAAGAATCATGGAAGACTCATCAATTACATGCTGTGCTTAAACCACAAACACACACACACACACACACCCTTGTTCCTTGACTCCTACTTATTAATAAGCTGTGTAGCTTTCCAGACTATCTAACAAACTCTGCTCATGTAATAAAGTTGCATTCACATAGGTCTATCTTTAAAGTCACTTGGGTTAACTTGCTGTGCCATTTTCTGTTATTTTATGATATCCTGTTGGGATGTGGGTCAGTGTTGTTTTTGTTCCTTCTTATCTTGTCTTAAAATTATATTGTAGAGCTAATACTGGCATTCTGTGAACTAGCAGAAGCCTCGTTGTACTGTATAACACTAAAGGATGGCACGAGAAATGCCGCCATCAGTGACATAGCAATCAGAATTTGATATTTTTTGTTTAACATTGTTCAAAAGATATCACCACAGTAAAATTCAAAGTCCAGCCCGATGCTGACAGCACCAGTATCAAATTTAAGACCAATGTAACTATTGATCGACTTAATCAACCGTACACCATTGGCAAGAATGATCTTCATCCACTCAAGTGTTTTCTACATCTAATACGATGATTACCTACAACTGGACATATCATTACTATTATTATTATTATTATTATCATTATCACTATTATTAATGTTATTATATTATTATGTGAACAGGCTGAACAAATCCAGAACCCTGTGAAAAAATCCAAATTTGAGCCGTACGCAGACCATCTCCATCCCTCCCTTTCCCTGGGTTTAGTTAATCTAACCAGCAGGGCGTTCAAGGCGTGTTGTTCCTTCATGCCTGTTTTTTTAAATATTTATTTCCATTTGGACTTCTACGCCAGCTGATCTGACAACAATGTTGTGACTGAATACGTGACACAAATGGGAGAACGCTGCTATTGGCTTGTACTGATTTGCAAAATTCCCAGAAATTTACTGCTTTCCGTGGTGAAATGATTAAATTTCCTGACGTTCCTTGTGTGTAGTGCCGTGCACACACATATTCCAGGAATCATCAGCCCACTGCAAACCGTCTACGGGGCTCAGCAGAGGCCTATGTAAAGATTAAAGTTATGTCTGATTGCCTTTTTCCGAATCAAGATGATAAATCTCACTAAACTTCGCAAGATTTGCTTGTTTATACGTTAAGTGAAAAGAAAAATACGTTTCCACGTTTTTTCCTCTCATCTTTTCCGATTCTTTTGGAATCGGCGTCTGTTGCAGAGATCGGCATCAAACTACAGACACTCCTCTTTCTCCACCTCCTCTCTTCCTCGATCCTCTCCTCTCCCCCTAAGCTAAATGATCCTTTCATTTCCTGATGACCGACCGAGGATCTGAAGTGTTTGTGCATGGGGGAGTGTGTTTGTGTGTGCCTGTGACTGCGAGTGTTTCGGAGGCCACAGTTACATGTTCACAATTGTATTGATCCCATAGCAAAACAAAGTCCTCTGAGAGATGTCTGGACTCAGCATCATATGAGTGTGTGTGTGTGTGTGTGTGTGTGTGTGTGTGTGTGTGCGTGTGTGCGCTGACAGGAATGACCAAACTTGTTGGAATGCATATTGCGGAAACATTTCGCATCACTGCATGTTAAGAATTCTTTTAAAAAATGTTTTGCACACATCTCAGCATGAATACACACCTGCATATATGCACACATATACACACACACACGCACACACGCACACACACACACACACAGTCCACAGAGAGCTGACTCCGGAAGATAGGGAGGAAGTTGTCTAATGGTTGCCAAACGTTTGAGTGGGCTCTGGCTAAACATGTGTTTAAAGCAGACAACATCAGCAATCACCACTTGACCTCTTCACACACACACACACACACACTCGCTCACACACACAAGAGGCCTTTTTCACCCACACATACATTACACAGCTAGCTCAAAAGTTACATGGACACACAAGTTATTAGTTTATCATCTAGGAGGTGTGTGTATACGAATCAAGCAATGCGGGTCTTGAGCGCTGTGCATAAACACAAAGACAGACACACAGACACACACACACACACACACAGGCAAGATAATATAATCAAGTCAGAGTGCAGCGGCTGCCGACTGCAAAATGCCCACTTCCAGATGTCTTGGCGGAGAGAGACGCCACGCTTTTCCACTGGGAATTGGTCAAGGTCCTGAGGCTGTTGTGTGCGTATGTATGTGTGTACCACAAACACACACACACACACTCAGAGAACAGACATAGACATAACCATGCAAACAGACACCCTGACACGGCATGAGCAAAACTGGACCCAGCTGGAGAATGATTCAAAGGCAGAGGGAGGAAGAGGGGAGGACAGAGAGGGGAAGAGAGAGAGGACAAATTGCTTTTGCCTGCATCTGAAGACGTGATGTGCGAACGAGCTGTTAAAAGAAAACAAAAGCAGAGTCATGCCTGCCAGTTCCCACGACTCCCACCCACCCTCCATTCCGCCTTCCTTCCTTCCATCCATCCATCATTTCTCCTCTCCCTCCTCTTCCATACAGTAAGTGACCCAACACCTACCAACCTCCTGGGACGAGCGAACAGTGTGGGTGAGTGGAGGAAGAGGAGGAAAAGTGCCAGTTTATGCCGTGTTCATGCTGTGCGCTAAAATAAAACCAAAACCAGTCAGGATTGTGGGCTGTCTGTCAGCTCAAATGGCAAACTGCCTTTTGATGCCCTGGAGATTTGGAAAAACACGAGCTTCCGACCATTCCATCTGCCCTCATTCAATGAAAACCTCATGCTTTATAGAATGCTCTGTCAATGTTTTCGTTTGACTTGAATATGTTTAATAGCTTCTGCTTTCAATAAATAGTTCCTCTGTCCAGTTTTGTAGGTTTTGATATGCAACAAATAACGCGTCCAACAGTGAGAAAAGCCCCGCAATCAACAGGAAATTGCATGAAAACGTACAATGAAAATTGGTATAGTTAGTATTACTGGGTTTATGCTATGTATAATTCACTTTGTTGATATTATATTGAATATAAACATAATAAAACAAATAATGAAATATTTTATTCTAATTGTCCTAAATGCACAATAGGACAATTTGCGCGGATGAATCATCATTCAATTATATAGTTGAGGTTTTTGTAGCGCTCATATTTCAAGACTGGGCTGCCATAATTGCAAATATTATTAAGTATGAAGAGGCTCTTTTTGTATTTCTGCTCTGTATTCTGCAAATATCTCTCAGGGACAAGAGGGAGGACTCGAGATGAGATCTACAACAATAGACTGACCACTGAAACACGGAAAAATAACGAGGATAACAAACAAAAAGGTATAGTTAAAATTAAACCTAGAACTTCTAAAATGATGAAAGAAATCTGCTGGGTATTTATTTAATGGCTGTATTATTTCAATGCTGAAACATGAAGTCAGGCTCGACACCCCATCCTCCTTTAAAGAAGATCACCATGAAGCTATTTAAGTAGTTGCTTGGCTGCTAAGTTGCATTTGATTCAGTCAAAGTATTGTTCAAATGAGCTTGACGGTGGAATGGAAAAAACAGCGATCAGTAGTTCAGTGGGATTTAGGGAGTTTAATCCAATCTCTCTGGGTTGAATGTAAAACCTTTTGATCTGGTTCTGCTTGCTATTAGCTGTGCTTGTAGTTCTGCCAATATTAATCCCTCTGAGCCTTCATATTGAAAGGTGTACCAAAAACTGAGCTCATTGAAAGCTATGGCGTTTTTGGAGAGCAGGCGCTGAGGGGTAATCTAGAATTATTATTATTATCTTATTTACCGCGTTGATTAAAATATCAATTAACCTTCTTTTTTTGACTCTTGGTTCGGACTCAGCAGCCCAAAAAAGTGAGTTTGCATCAGGGGAGTGGAGAAGTAAATCAAAGCTTTTGTCCATTAATGCACGGCAAAATAGGTCCCAAAATGAGAACAAGAAGGCAGAAAGCGGAGATTATGTTTGTTATTACTCTTTTATCATTGGTATCCATTCATAAAACATTGTCCCGATGTGTTTAAAGATCATCCACGGGGAGAAATCTCAACAATGTGGTGTCATCTGCATAACTATGGTATTAAACATTATATTTCTCTGATTAAACCAAGACAAAGTACAGATTAAACAGGAGAGGGATTAAACGTGTGTGTGTGTGTGTGTGTGTACATGTGTGCCTTTGCAGTAGTGTTACACTCTACCCAATTACCAGCTCTCCCTCGCACAACTGTCACTCCTTTACAGAGTGGGCTCAACTTTTCGAAGAGCGCTCTCTAAATACCTTAGCTACTGCCAAATAGGAAGCTAACGTTGTGACAAAGGAGCAAAGCTATGCCAGCAGCCGCCTCTTCCAAAGAGCTAATGATGGAAAGAATCTCTCTCTCTCTCCATCACCCCCCTTTTTCTCAGAGGTTAAGTGTAGACGAATAATCACTCATTTGCGGGGCAAAAAGCGAGGGAGCCGAGTGCGCTGCATAAACATTTTCCCGGATGTAATTTTCTCTGCCGGTCTTTTGGCTTTTCCCAGTAGAATGGAGCCCAACGCCCAGGAGGAAATCGTTTAGGCTCCATAAGTGCCAAATTGTATCCTGGTTTTCCAGAGTTTTCCTGCCTGTTCTGGCTCAGGGCTTTCCTGGCGTGAGATTGTGTTATACTTTATATGTGCGGATGTATGTATGTGTGTTACAAATGTGGCTTGACCGAATTCTAGGTATTCAATTGTGGATGACAACGCTTGTGTCAGCGAGCAAAAGTGGCTAAGGAAAAAGAGCAGCCCAATAAGGCCTGATGAACAACAAGAGAAATAGCGCCAATGCTAAAAGACCTCATGAACAAACTGCGTATTCTGTCAGCTGTACGCACTGCATGACAAAAAGTCTGAGTCTGTTTACTTGAATGCATGTGCGTGCATGAGTGTGTGTGTTTCTGTTTGTCTACCATGTGTTCCTGATTTGCACTTGAGACTTGAACTGCTTACTGCTTCATTAGTTCATATCTGTTTATCAGAGTTTGAACAAAACAACTGTCACATGGCGCAAACATTTCTTGAAAATGAATGAGGACAAATATGAAAAAAAAAGAGTATATAAAGTGAGAAATTTATGTCATAACCTTTTAATTATTGATGTTGTTTTTTTTAATGATGGGACTCCAGGTGTCTGCTGTGTTCTTCTATCTACAATTACAGCTCACAGCAGAATAGTGGAGCTGAGGCCACAGATTGGATCCAAGCCGTTACTTGGACTAGCTGCCCTCCGTTGTAGCCATGCATGGCTGCAGCAGCACAAACAGCTCTGAAACAGGTTATTTGACATGTTCGTCAAGAATTATGCAGCTCCGATCAAGATATGGCTTACTCGTCTATAACCTTTGGCTCAAGTGAAACCCTAAACATATGTCAGCCTCTATGGTTTTACATGGACACTACGCTCTGATTATTGCGATAATTGAGCCAACTGCAATCGAATGGAACACGTCCATGTTTACAAATGGACTCACAATCACATGACGTAAATAGATGCTTCTTCGATGACATGGTTTCTATCGTCATAACTGAAAGGTTTAATTATTTGTTGGGTTATGATCATGTCACTTGATCTGATCAATGTTGTTGGCAGTATAACATTTTTATGGATGAATCCTATTTACAACCCGATAATTGTTTCTCTTTTCCAGCTTCAGAGAATGATTTGGGGTTATTGAAATGTTAAGGGTGTATAAGGCAGGAGTGCTACAAAGATATCTGAGCTTTTAATTTTAATAAAATGCACAGACGAGCTGACATTGTTAGAGAACATTCGAAAACATTCGGCAACACTTTGAGGGGAACGGAAAATTTAAAACCCGGTATTCAACTTGGCAGCAATAATAAATACCTGACCGTAAGATGGAATTCCGTGAATGAATTATTTAGTTTGTGGCTGTGAAAACATGAGTCATCTTTGCAGAAGACGTTCAAGATCTGCACCTGCACCAATGCTGGCATGAATCCTGGCAGGTTTTGCGTTGCTGCAGCGAATCCATCGTGATGGCCCACTTTGAAATCCAAATCTGAGTTACATGCAGATAGTAATCACACGAGGGAGGAATACCTAAACAGATCAATATTTGAAAGGTCTTCATAAAGCTTAAATGTTTCAATCCTTTGTGTTTTTTCCTAAAATGAACCAAGACCACATTTATCCAGATTACAGGGACTACTGTAAGCGTACTGTATATTATCAACAATACTGCGCACTAGAGCAATCACTCAAAATTATAATAACAGTTGACATAAGTTGACATTAGTTTGTAGCGTCGCGAAGATCAGCAGAGCCCATATGAATGAATGAATGAATAGAGATTTCCAAAAATGAGGAAAACATCAACCACAGAGCAGCGTACGACTGACAGAACAGAGTGGATATAAACATGAATACAGACTGGTGCACACACACCTACACACCACACAGATTTGTGCTCAACCCACTGGTCAAAGAATGTATCTGAGCTCTGAGGAAGAGGAAGAGGAGGAGGAGGAGGAGGAGAGGGACAGACAGAGCACAATTAGCAGCAGCTTGTCACAACTCCAGCCCTCTAAGTGTGTATCTACAGCTTGTGAGTGTGTTTGTGTGAGTGTGTCTGTGTGGAGAGTGTGTGACACTTGCCCTCGTGCACAACTCAATTATTGGATTAGTACAAGACTGACCAGTGGGGATGTGGCTAGCTGGCGCCAGGGCCTGCTCAGAGGCTCCGCAGCCTAGTTAGCTGCAATGCTAAGCTAACCTCCTACTCCAGGAGCCTAGGGGGGCGCGCCATTGCTGTAAGGAGGAAAAGGGTGCTCGTTACTGAGGCTGAGGTGATGTGCTAACCCCCCTCCTCCCCGGCAGGCCTCTCCTTGAGGGGAGGGGGAGGGCTAGGATGGACTAATTATAAGGGAAAGCCCCAATTACAAGAGGAGGAAGACAAGGATTCAGGGGAGGACTGGAGCGTATGATGGAAACGCTAGAGTGGAAGCCAGCCGTGGAAATGCCACGACTAGCTGCCAGTGACAGCGTCACCATCATACACACACACACACACACACACACACACACACACACACACACACACACATTCAAAGGCTGTAAATGTATCCTCTAAGAGTGAGTGTGCCTCCAGTCTCCCAACACCCAGGTATGCAGTGTGATGAACGGAATAATTCAGACACACATACACAACACAGATATACTGTATAAACGTATACGCACACACAGGAGTGGATGACCTCATCCTGTATGGCTGACCAGCAATCCCATACACCACTTTCATTAGAAACACATGTTCTGTGTGTGCACGTGTGTGCTTAGTGTGCAGTGGGCTTTCTCAGTACTTGTTATGCTTCTGAATACATTTCCGGCCTTAACCAAATACTGCTCTTGTACCCTAACACAATCTTCAGCGCATGTTCTCTCTAACTCTCTCAGACACACACACACACACACACACACACACACAACTCAGATTTTATCCTCACTGATCAGGGCACTGGTGGAATTATTACGCAGTTCATTTTGCAGTTTGCCCTGCAGCTTCGTAAGGTGAACTCAAGGTCCAAATTCACTTTCACAAGTGAAAAGAAAAGAAGAACAAGAGAGAAAGAGAAAGGGATGGACGCATAGAGAGGTTTACATCTGGAGTTTTTCCTCTTGTCATCAGAGAGAGATGAATGTTAACTTCCAGCTCTGCAGTAACAACAGCTTCCTGTGCTCCTGATAACAGTGATGGAGTGAGTTACAGAGATTGAGGCGAGAGAATAGACTGGGAAAAGATGGAAAATAGAGGTGGAGAAGAAAAAAAATACAAGGGCAAAGCAAAGATAAGAGACAAAATATGACAGCAGACTGCTAAAGCACATAAAAAGTGCAGCACCAACAAAATGGTCCATCCAATGAGTGTACTACCTGCAGGACCAAAATGCAGTCTGGCAAAACCTTCTGACAAACACACACACACACACACACACACACACTGACTAGCAAACTGAAGAAAGAGCAAGAAAAGGGTAAAAGTGAGCATCTCTGAGCTCTGAGGACAGCTGTCACTTTGCCTCTTTCCTGAAATAGAGCAAAAGATGCAAAGCACTGCAGCATCAACGTGCGACGTATGCTGGTGCTGCCACTACTGCTACACATCAGTGTCCCCGTACCTGTTGAGGACTCTTGTGTGTGCCAGAAAGAGAGATAGAGTGAGACAGAGAGAGCGCGAGACAGAACGAGTTAACAGGTTTGCTTCAACACTTATTTGCCAATCTTTATTTTGCTACCGTCCCGCTTTAATTATGTTTTTTTTTGCATCCTTTTCCTGGCGAACCCATTTGGAATATATTTTGACCAAAAAAATAAAAATGCAGAATACATGCATGGACGAGGTGAAAACAACCAAAAATATCGTTCTCTGATGGTTTAACTTGAGTGGATGTGAAAGTACTGGCTGCATAACCTTAGTTGATTTGAACACAAAGTTGTTTATATATTGTAACAACTATATTATACACTGTAACGACTATAACAACCACCACCGCTGCATTATGCGATTCCTGTGTTAACCCGGTGAACCATTGTGCAAACTCCCAGATCTGGGCCCAATTATGCACCTTGTAATAGTCTATCTTGGGAAGAATGTGTTCCTTTGCAGCACTGAGTCAGATGTGTTACTGTTGATCACGTCTGCGACAAAATGAACAAAAACTCCCAGTCTCCCAGTATTAAGGAATCATTTAAAAATTCCTGTCTGTGGACACACTCAACCATTAGTCCGTAAAAAAATGCTTCACAACATTTTTCCGGGAATCTTCATAAAAAAACAAAAAACAAAACAAGCCACACATTGTTTGGCAATTCGTTGTAGGGCTACACAATTACATTTAAAATGGCAAGCACGGTTACTTTGTTCAATTCAGAGATAACGTTGATTGTGACACGAACAGAACAATCTGCTAGCAATAATGGAAATAGTGAACATTAGATGTGATGCATCTAAGGAGACAAATACAAATTGTTTTCTCTCTCTCTCTCTCTCGCTCTCTCTCACACACACACATGCACACAAACAAACACACTCACACACGCAGGGAGAGACAGCCAGGAAGTCGGGGAGGAATTCCCAAGCGGACATTTCTCACGTTCCTGCAGTGATTGGAAACACACTCCAGTAAAATGGCGGCAGGACATAATTTCCAGGTGAGGAGAGAAAGGCAGTAACCTCTTCCCCTCTTTCCCCATCTCCCCAAACCCCGTCACAAACAATATCCTCCTTGATAATATCCATCTGACACACACACACACACACACACACACACACACAAAACACCTGTTGTCACCTGGAGGGGGTTGGTTTTTAGCCGGCTAGCATCAATACACAATGGCTGCTTCTGTGGCTCGACAGAAGCAGGTGAGCAGATAGCATCTACACAAATGCACACTCACACACGCACACACCCATACACGCATGCATGCACACACACAGATGAAGAGAAAGACGCTCACTCACACACACACACACCTGCTGAGGAAATGAGGCTGCAGCCCCACCTGGTCAGCCCCGAGGTGACATGGAAAAAGACAAATAGAAAAGAAAACGAGAGGAAGAAGGAGAGAAAGAAAGAATATCGCTGTGAATTTTATTGCTGTTTTGTGCTGCAGCATTAGAAGATCGATTCATTCATTTGTTTGCTAACTTTGGGCTAAGATAATTGAAAAACAAATTCTGCTCATGTCAGCGTCTGACAGCTTGAACCGTTTCAGGCCAATGTGCTGTGGCTTCAGTGGCAATTTAGCTTAGTGTGTTTTCAACACACAAAATATACAAACAAAGTCATACAAGCAGCTGGGCATTCACATTCAGTCAAACCACGCGGCGTTCGCCATGTTCCGATGACGAGAACAGTCCGACATCAGTTGTGGTTCACGTGGTCCTTTGTGATGAGAAGTTGATAAAAATAATCTTTACAAATCTGACCCAAAAAGTTACACAAAAAGTGCAAACATTGGCTCTTGGTTTCTTTCACTGATGCCAAAAGGATTCGTGACTTGGCTTTAGATTCGCAGGATTTATTTCTGTTCTGTACGTTATGGAGCAGACTTCAGCCAATCAAATGCAATCGACTTTCTGAGTTTATGTTTGGATTTGATTTATGTTTTACTTCTTGGACAACAAAGACATGGCAGAGACGTGGACGTCTCGCTGTTGGATTGCACCTTATGCCAGAATGTCCTACATTCTGAGAACTCACCACAGCCAGTGTGTGCAGTTTCTGTTTTAGAGCTTTTCTTCCTTTGACAAATCTGTATAACAAGACCCATCATTTCACAGGCCCACTGTGTGTGTGTGCGTGTGTGTGTGATGTAGGGATAGTCTGAACATCTGTGACACGACTCAGATGCTGAGGGAGTCAGATGCATATGCTGTTGAGTGCATTCTCCTTTTCCATCCTCGATTCATTTTTTTACCACACTTGCCAGCAAGCCTCGGCGGCTTGCCGTAATTATCTCTGTGCGAGGGCGTGTGAGATGCAATGCATTAGGCGTTTGTGATGCTTAGGTGTAAAAAATCCCATTAGAGCGAGCGGGACGGCAGATCGATACCTTACGGGATCTGAAGTGACTCTGTGCACGCGAGTGTGCGTGTGTGCGAGAGCGAGCGTGGAAGTGCTTTAACACCTCTCAGAGGTGGATTAGTGCGCGACAGCATGGAGACACTGTCAGGGAGGGTTAGTGTCAGGGAAAGAGAGAGGAAAGTGAGCTAGAGGGAGAGAGAAAGGGAAGGATGAACAGATGGAAAAGAAGTGATGACGGGAAGACGGAACAAGTCTTTATGTGTACGTGCAGTCATAAAATGTGACACTCTATGACTGCACGTCTCACTTTTTATGTGGTGTTTTGCTGAAGTGGTTGAGAAATATGATAGAAAGACAGAGAGAGAACCAGGAACTGACATACATCAATGATGGATTCTATGAATACATGATCAGCAGTGATGAATAAACAATAAAATCCATCTCAGTGATGAAGAAGTTATTTCTTTCTCTTTCGTTCATGCCTCTAGCACCGTGATGCTAGCACAGCTCATCTGTGTCTAGGCCAGTGTCTCTGAATCATTAGTTTAAATTGAAAATCCTGTTGTAATCTTGATCACTTATTCGCAAGAGTCCAACATTTATTTCTGTCTTTGTTTATAAATACATCTATATCACTCTTTAATATTTTAATAACTGTATCGCAAATGTATCGCAAATTAATGGCGAAAAGAAATACAGGCAGATAAACCTACAGTGTCTCTTTTTCTCTCTCTCTCACACACACACACACACACACACACAGGAGGGGCTTGGCAGTAGGTTGAATGCGTGGCAGATGCCCGACACATTGCTGTCCGTTCAGTCACTATAAAGAGCAGCTGCTCAGTCTTCACTGCCCTCTGGCACTGCTTGCACACACACACACACACACACACACAGACACACAGTCACATGGATGCACAGGCACACATGCACTTGCTGTATAACGTTAATGCTGGAGGGCATTCCATCTCTCACAGATTATAAGTCCGCCAACACAAACACACATACACACACACGCAAATAAACAAACACAACCAACGATAACAGCAGCATAACAATTTGATAAGCACTCACCAATTATCAATCCATGTCACATTCTCATCTCTCTCTCTGTCACGCACACACTTGCCATGAATCCCTACAGCTCTCATTCACACCCTTTCTCCCTCACACACAAACACACACTAGACAAAGTTTTACAAAGAACCCCCTCTCTCCATTTTATGATTATTCACATTATATGACCAGCGGTTACCGTTTCACATTTTGACAGTAAATGCAGCGGATATGATAGATAAAATAGCCACCGTTAAAACAGAAAGTTGAACTGTCTCTTGGTATCTGGTGGTCCACAATATAATGTTACGGCCTCACCGTAGAAGCAAATGAAACATTCCAAGTGTGGCTGATCGTTCTCTACTGTCACTTCAAGTTTGCTCACGTGATGGATGCGAGAATCCTCTCTGCACATCATGTTTCTGTTAAAAAAATCCAAAAGGACCAATCAGCAATCAGCCAGTCCTCCATCGTTAATCTGAAAGTGTGTGTGCGTACATATTAGTACGCTCATTCTTATCCATATTGGATGTAAGTTCCAGGGACAGACAGGTAGCCCGTATCTAACTGTGCTCCTGTCTTGCGCTTCCCTCTTCCTTGCTTCCTGATCATTTTCTCCTTCTTTGACCTCGCCATAACAACACTATCATTCTCACTGCCTGATTGCCTCCGTTGACAATAACAAAAAGAGCAGAACAAAAAAGGAGCTACGACGACTGAAGAGATCTGCTGTTACGCCGCGTCCTGTC